>JAIUZE010007576.1:0-44492 GCA_022085475.1 Heliosperma pusillum | reverse complement strand
GAGACTTCCATAACGCAAGCTGACGCGGTGTCAAAGAGAATACAGATTCCGCAGTAGCAGCAATCCTAGCAAAATATATATCTGCCAGTTTCTTCATAAGTTTAGGGGCAGCGATTTCACTAGGATCACGTAAAAAGGAAGAACCTGTAGTCTCAGAGAACACCCGCAAGGCATTGTCGAAAGTAGGACCAGAATCCACAATACCTGAAGACCGAAGTAGCTTAGCCTGCAAATCAGCAGACTGCAAACGGGACGCTAGAAAAGCATAATGAAAAACATCCCCGGCAACATAAACACCGAGCCCACCCAGATGAAAAGGGAAAGTGGCAAGGCGCCACTGCCAATCCCCAAAACCAGGCCCAGACGCGGTGACAATCCGTTCCAAGCTAGAACGAAGCGCTGCATCAAAGCGAAGATGGACAGACCCAAAGACCCCCGGGGAGCAAGTACGGAGGGAAAAATAGAGTTTAGAAATACCAGTACAGGCCCGAAGAAGAAGCAACTCACATTGCGGGTCCTCAATCCTCGCGACTAAGTCCATACGCTCAACGGTCTTAGTCACTCTCCTCGCCACAAGCTCACTGCCAAAAATGGGACAAGTACTGACAGGTCCACCCAAAACAGAGACACCACGCAAGGGCCGAGCAATAGAAGAGGGGAAAACACCGGGTAACCGACTCCGAGGATCCTCAATAGGCCAAAAGACCTCAGTTTTAGCCACATTAAGATGGAGACCGAAACGAGGCCCATCTGCCATAATCAAATCCAAAACTCTCCCCACCTCTAAAGTGTCCCCAACAATGGTGCCATTATCCAAATACCACGCTTGCAAAGTAAGATCAAAGGAATCCCGGATGTTGCACACTAGGGGATGCAAAACCAAAGCGAAAAGTAACGACCCTAAAGGATCACCCTGCTGGACACCCTGACAAGACCACAAACAATGCTCCCCATAATAAAGACGGGCAGGGCTAGAGTAACCAAACTCCACCCAACGGGAAAGAACCGGACAACGACGGCGGACTTTCTGAAGCATAGTCACACGATCAACAAGATTGAAAGCATTTTGGAAATCAACTAGCAACATAGACAGTCCCACATCACCACCACGGGCCTCAATGAGCCGGTTCAAGGCATGCAAGATAGCCTCTCCTCCACCGGACACCCCAACCCCAAACTGAAGGCCACCAAAATAAGCAGACAACGAAGGACCAACCAGACAAGCACCAGCCTTAGAGACAAGACGTCTCCAGACAGTGCCAACAGCGATAGGGCGAACACCCCCGCCTGGTTTAACAAGCGGCGTGAGCGGAGCACTAGCAATGTACTCACCAAGGGCTACAGGGCACCGGCCCTCTAGAAAAAGATTTACCACCCTAGTAATAGAAGCGATCAAATCATCCGAGACAGCCACAGCAGCACCACTCAAACAGTCCAGAAGGTGTTGGGCATGGAGTCCATCCCTCCCGCAAGAAGTGCCACGCGGGAAACCACGAATCATATCCAAAACCACTGCTGAAGAGGCAACAAGAGAATGATGATCCACAGGCAAAGGAGGCAATGAAGGAGATGGGGCGACATGATGCTTCTCACGCAAAGCACCAAGAGTGGCATCAGTGTATGGGGCGACGCCGGAGGAAGAAAGCACCCTAACAGCAGCAGTACAATGACCATCACAAATCTTCCGCCGACACTGGCGGAGGTTTTGCTCACTCAAATCCAGATCCTCCTCCACACAAAACGAAGGAGGAACCTCAGCCAAACACTCCTGTAAAAGCTGCAACCCCCCTCCAGGCACCCCCCAAGCAAGAATAGCCCTAGTAATACTCTCCTCCCGACACTGTCGCCTAACAGCCGTCCTACACTCAAGATTACTCCGAGGAGCGAAGGTCTTAAGCAGACAAATAGGCAACACAAGCAAACGAACCAAGAAGGAGAGATCACCAGGAGAGTCAGCCACATCATCCAAGACCCCCTTCAGAACCCGAGCAAACCCAAGACGACACTTAGGAGGAATAGATTTCACGGTGCGATGACCCAAAGAAAATAAACGGTCGAGCGACGATACAGACCAATGAACAAGATCAACCCCAACATCAGATGAAAGAACCGAGTGAGACGGAGCCGGAGGTCTAGGGATACCATGAATAATAAAGCTAACGATGCCATCACCACAATCTGGAGGCGGAACAAAGTCACCCCGACCATGCCGACACCTAGAACGAAACGGATGGGGTTTAAAGCACTCCCCACACAACCAAAGCCCCATGCGCTTCAAAGTAATCTCGGCATTAGAGAAAACCGTCAAACTATCAGTAAGAGTTTGACGCGTAAGACCCATAGCACCAGCAATACAATGTCGATCCTGAAAATGCTTTCGCCAGGCGGCCTTAGTAAGGCCCCTACCACCTCCATTCGGACACGTATGAATACAAGAAAAAGGACAAGGAAACCGCACTAAGACTGGCATAATAACGAAAAAGAAAAAGAAAATAATAATACTCAATGAAAAAGAAAAAATAATAGAAACCCTAATATGTGCATGGTAGCTGCTTACGTGCAAGGCAAAGGACGACCACCATCACATCGACCACGGCACACCCCATAACCAGCCACCACAGTGACGGGTAGCACCGGCCACCACCAGTAAACCCTGGCAAGATGCAGCCGACACCAACACCAACCGACGCCGACACGATCAAATGCAAGGCAAAAAAAAAACAGCCACGGCGAGATAACGCGGACCCCAACCGACGGCCTGAAGGGGTAGTGAATGACGCCCGACAGCCGATGGTGGCAGAGATAGGGCTACGGCCGGCGCAAAACCCAGAAAGGCCGCAGACGGAAACCCACTGTCTTTCTCAAAAACCCACAACCCTCAAAGCAGCGCCTTAGGCTGAGGCCATCGACGGGTCTATGGAGCCTCAGGAGGAGGCCGACGACGATGAACCAGGTCGTCAGCCACCTAAGGCTCCTGACAAACCACTTGGCTGTGGCGGCTGAGTCCGCGCACGATCCCCACTCTCTCTCCCCTAACCAAAACACGAACCCCACCTATAACCCCACCACAGCCGGCGACGTGAGGTCTGGATGGCCTGGGGGTGGGTGGTGGCCGGAGGGGCAGTAGAGCAGCCGTAACAGTAGCCACGGGCAGAAAAAAAAGAAAAAAAATAACCCTAATCGCAAAACACTATTATTATTATTATTATTTACCGTTCCACATTGATTAATCTGATAGTTATTTTTTTGGATTTTTCTATGGGAGGCACTAGGCAGCATTGAATGAAGATAGTAAAGGTATTTTTTTATGGATTTAGCGTCGATTAATTATATAGTGGATGTTGATTTTGTCGTTGTGATTTTTTTTGCTGTTGCTGCGATTATTGTTTTTACTTATTGTTGTTTATTTATAACATGCAAATATAGATAAACCAAGCCTTTTTTTAATTAAATACATATAAAAAAAACACATTCCGTAAAGATGATTATAGTAGATAATAAATGAGTAGTGGCCTTAAAGGTCGGACATATATTTCTCCTTAAGCTTTTTCTTCATTTCTTCATCTTCCGGGTTTAAATCATGTCGGGAAAGTAATGTTTTCAGCCAAACCATCTCCATTTTTGTTTTTGTTTTTACAATTTTTAGATTTTCTATTTGCAAATCAGCCTCTAGCCTTCTTTGACCATGTTCAAATAGCTTCTTCGCTTCGACCTTACTTGCTTCAATCCGTGAAAGATCCTCTGCACTAAACATAGACGTAGACATAGGCTCGGACACAGGTGCTTTACCATTCCGTTTCATCTTGGCTGCCTCCCGTCCTTCGGGTCGGAGGTTTTTGTCTCCTTCACCACCATTAAGACTAGACGGGGATGGGACATTACAATTAGGCGATGGAGATAAATTGACACTAAATGGACTAGAATCCATCTCCGACCTTGACCTTTTTGAACTCGACGTACTTATGTCGCCACCTACACCAAGTTGTTGTTTTTGTAAACTCCACTTGTGGTGTTTCCTCATGACATTATTAAAGACATTAAACTCAAGAAATCGTTTCCATCGTTCACTTTACGAAACAATTTTTGAGCTAATTCTATTTCATCTTCATTATTAGTGCCGCTTGCCGGCGGCCGATTTAGAACTTGACTATAGCACCCAACCCATTTGTTGACTAGAGTATTGAGTCGTTTAAAACGACTTTTCATTGCGAGAACACTCCTAATCCCAAGTTTATTATGATTTTGATTTTCCACCCGAGATTGTTCATACAAATCGTATATCGAATTCCATCTTGTGAGCGTTCTTTGATTTTTGCCAACTATTGAGTCGGTGCTACATAAACACCAAGCGGACATAAGTGCTTCATCCTCTTTCTCGGTCCAATTTGAACCATACATTTTTGAATTGGATTGTTTTTTTTTTGTCGGTGATGGTTTCTTTAATTTTTTTGAACAAAAAAGTGGGGTTTCTCCTATAAATTCTTGCGTTGAAAGTTGGGACAATATCAATGGATTTCCAAAAATATCGAAATTTTGAAAGTTAGAGTTACCGGATACTAATCCCGTAAAAGTAGGAATATAATTTTGTGTATTTTGATTCAAATCATTAATTGGAGTATCTTGTGATGATGTGTAATTATCATTATCATAACTTGAAAAATCAATATTATTTAAATCCATTATGTAAAATATTTTTTGGTTTTTTTTTTATTTGTTGGGATAATTTATAATTATTTGTATAATATTATGTAATTATTTGTAATTATTACAGTAAAAAATGAACTTGCTGTAATAATTGTGGTGGGAATGAATCTCAATTTATAGGGGGAAAAAATTACTGATTCTTTTAAATATTAAATAATTTCATTTATTGGTAGATTTATTTAAATGGATAAATTTGGTTGTATTAATTATAGTGTTAATGTGTATTTAATGTTTTTGTAGTTGGAAAGTTGGAGGATAGACAAAAGATATTGAAGAAATCAAGAATTGAGCAAGTTGCCTGTTGGGATAGAGGAAATCAACGGCAATCCTGGAACAAAATCAGAAAAGCAGGATACTCCTCTTTTTTGTATTTTTTTTTGTATTTTAATAGTGTAACCAATACAAACTGGACACTTGTAAGGTCAATTTAAGGGGCAGTCTGATCCAACTAAGGTCACAAACTGACCTTTTCTACCACAAGGTCACCTTAATTATTTTGTTAAACCATGATTATCATGCCCCAAGCAAGTGTCACACTAACTAGGTCACCATCCATTTTTACTCTTAATTACCCCATAATTATTTTGACTCATTTACACCCTCCCAAGCAGAAAGTCATAACCTAGGTCACCAACCCAATCATTTTTCACTTTCCAACCTTTCCCATCATTTCCTACATTCTCTACCCCACCCAAACCTCTCTCATACATTTTTCATATAATACTTATTACTAACAAACTTAAATTAATAATTTTTACATTTTTGAAAATCTCTTAATAAACTAATAATTACACAAATGTGAAAAAAAAACTCGAAATAATTAAAAAACATGATTCAATAAATAAAATACGGGTTACATAAAACTAATTAAAAAACACAAAATTAGAGATAAAAAAGAGCTAAACAAAATACGGAATACATAAAAGTAATTAAAAAAACAACAAAATTAGAAATAACGAGATAAACAACCCTTCAATAAGAAAATACATTTCGTTCATAATCTAGTTACGAAACTTTTGCCAAATATGCTCGATGAGATCATTTTTCAAAGCAATATGAGTGGCATGATCGCGAATCTCGCCATAAGTTTCTATGAATCGATCTTGAGACGACCTTCTACAATGATACTCATACTATTCATCATCATTAGCTGAAGTCGGATTATCTTCTTTAAACTCTGCAATGATGTTTTCATAATTAAGATATGTTTCTCGTTCGTCTTCAACTATCATATTATGCATAATAATACAAGCCATAAGAACTTTTCCTATTGTGGTTCGATCCCAAAGAAGACAAGGTCGTTTGATATACGCAAAATCGAGCTTGTAAGACGCCGAAGGCACGCTCAATATCTTTTCTACAACTCTCTTGTCGAGCTGCAAATAACTTATGCTTTTGAATTTGGGGCGCGGTAATTGTTTTAACAAATGTTGCCCAACCCGGATATATACCATCAGCAAGATAATATCCCATGTTATACTCCCTGCCATTCACTTCAAAATTAACAGTTGGGGCAGATTCTTCTAAAATTTCATTAAATAATGGAGAACGTTGAAGAATATTAATATCATTGAGGGAACCTGGTATACCAAAAAAGGCATGCCATATCCATAAATCGTACGATGCGACAGCTTCCAAAATGACTGTTGGCTTACCACTTCTCCCGGAATATTGTCCCGCCCATGATGTTGGACAATTTTTCCACTCCTAGTGCATGCAGTCAATGCTACCCAACATGCCCGGGAATCCACGAGCCTGCCCCATATGTAGCAACCTTGCTAAATCTTGAGGGGTGGGCCTGCGTAGATACTGAGTTCCAAATTTATCAATAACCCCGTCGACAAACAACCTAAGAGAGTCTCTTGTGGATGTATCGCTCATACGCAAATATTCATCAACTGAATCAGTAGATGTACCATATGCAAGTACTCTGAGCAGCTGTACATCTTTGTAATGGTGAGAAACTAGGTCTCCCATTACCGCCCGCCCGTTGTTGAAAATAACGGTTGTTGGCGGATAAAGCAGCAACTATACGCATAAATACACCCTTACGCATGCGAAATCTTCGGCGAAATAGATCCTCGGGGTACACCGGATCCATAAAGTAGTCATGGTACAATTGGTTATGACCCTCTTCACGATTCCTCTCGATGTTTCTTCTTCGACGCCTAATTCGAGGAATAGGTTGTTGTATATATCGGTATATTTCGTCATTAAATTACGGATTATAACGAAACTATAGTATATGAATTACGAGTCATAAATGAATTGCATAATATAAAATTATAGGAATTTAGAATTAACCTTTGGTCCTAGCAAATTTGGCCTATGAACAATATCAAAATCGATATTCTCCTAATTGTTGCACCCAAGATGCTCCGAGATATGCCTTGCTTGTGCTAGAATTTTAGAGAAAAGTTATTGCTATTTTTTCTTTTTGTGTGATGATGAATGATAGAGAGAACTTGAGAGAAAAATCTGAATTTTTCTTTTGTTCTTCTTGCTCTATTCGTCCGTTCCACTAGGGTAGTAGAAGGAGGAGTCTCTCCTCTTTTTACTACTCTTGTAATTAGGGTTTTGACCTAGTTACCATAAGATAATAATAGGAGATCTTTTTCCCTTATTTTTATCTCCTATTAACCGAAAAATTAACAGAAGAAAAGACTATTCTTTTCTTTCCTTTTTCGGTTATATTAGCATGTAATATTATATATACGTCAACTATAAATATCTGTATATTTATAATTTGCTAATTAAATATAACATATTATGTTTAATTACGAATTAACATTTTAATTCGTTTAAGCTTATATTATATACATTGATTAAATATAACGGTTTATATTCAATTACGAATTACATTTAATTCGTCTCAGCTAATATTATTTAATCGTCATTAAATAATCGTATCATCATTACATTGACTAACCTTTTAGTCATATACATCGACTAACCTTTTAGTCATATAATAAGGCATCAATATGATTATATTATTCATATAATCACATCTCTCAGACACATACTTTAGGTGTGACTTTTATGGACCAGTTGATCACCGCCATTAAAATGACAATAACGTCAAACTCCTAGCAAGCCAACCTTTATCGATAAACGTTAATCAACTTATAAGAATACAAAGTATACCCTGTGAACCTGTAAGAGATTTATTCATGTTATCACACTAACTTTGGAGGACACTAGCTCCAACAATCTCCCACTTGTCCTTACAAGTGTATGTGCGATAACCCGATTCTCATATCCATAAATTTCTCCCACTCAATGTAAAACAATTTGCAAAGTCCGTATTTACAAAGGTCGCATCTTACAAGCGATCAATATCAAGAGTGGTTTTCCCGACTAGAGAGTAACTTAACTGATAAACGAATCATTATTCGAGCATGACCATGCATTTCAGTTACAACTCCTCGAGTGGCCTTGAGAAATAACAAAACCTGATAAAGGTTGGATATTTTCCTCAACTCGAATCCTGCAGATACAAGCACAGTATGAAATGACCCAGTAAAAATCTACTTAGCCTTCTGTTACGGTCGACCATGAGAAAGAAACCAAAGTCACCCAAAAACTGCCTTAATCTCAAGAGACAGTCGATAGTCAAAAGAATCGACTCTTAGGAACACTATGGTCGTCCTATCCACGACCTGGCACCAAATGTTCTGAAACATTTAGGACTCCATAACGTTGTCACGATGTCCTACGAGGTATCTTTATAACTCGTATCTGTGATCGATCAGTCAACCGTTTGACTTATGGCTCGTTGAACCCACCATCAATCAACTTCACAGTATAATTGCCAGAGTTATCATCTCATATAGGCGATTACGGACCAAAACAATTATAATATAATTCAGTTCACTTTGTGGCGTTCAATGTTGTCGTACAATCCACATGAAAAACAAAATATGAAACAATACGATGATGTTATAAATAGTGCATGAAAAAGATACATTTATCTAATCCACATAAAACAACTACTACAACTCAGGAACACGTTTAATTCCCATGGAAATAACGTGCCCTTCATGCTTATCATATTTTAACGGTTTAGTGAGAGGGTCCGCGATGTTGTCATCCGAAGCAATCTTGTCAATCACTATCTCCTTTTGCTCCACGTAATCTCGGATCATGTGAGCCTTCCGAAGTACATGTTTAGACTTGTTGTTGGACTTAGGCTCCTTAGCCTGGAAGATGACACCTCTATTATCACAATAGATGGTGATAGGGTCATTCGAACTAGGAACTACGGTTAGTCCTTGTAAGAACTGACGCATCCATATAGCTTCCTTTGCAGCTTTTGAAGCGGCATAGTACTCAAACTCAGTTGTAGAATCTGCTATAACACTCTGTTTGGAGCTTTTCCAACTGACCGCATCGCCATTAAGAGTAAAGACGAATCCAGACTAAGATTTCGAGTCATCTCGATCTGTTTGGAAGCTAGCATCTGCGTAACCGATTGCGCATAGCTCAGTGTCTCCTCCATAAGTCAATACCCAATCCTTAGTCCTTCGTAAGTACTTAAGGACGTTTTTGACAGCCATCCAGTGTGTTTCACCTGGATTGCCTTGGTACCGACTCGTCATACTCAATGCATATGCCATGTCCGGACGTGTGAATATCATGGCATACATGATCGATCCTATAGCTGATGCATAAGGAACACGACTCATGCGCTCGAACTCTTCCGATGTCTTGGGTGCCTGAACTTTACTCAAATGCATCCCAGAAATCATTGGAAGGTTCCCCTTCTTGGAGTTGGTTATGCTGAACCTCTCAAGAATCTTATCTATATAAGACTCCTGACTTAGTGATAACATCCGTCATGATCTATCTCTATAGATACGGATCCCCAATATGCGTTGTGCCTTACCCAGATCTTTCATCTGGAAATGGTTCTTTAACCATACTTTTACCGAAGATAAGAGAGGGATGTCATTCCCAATCAAGAGTATTTCATCAACATACAATATTAAGAAGACAATCTTACTCCCACTCGACTTGACATACAAGCATGGCTCCTCGACCGATCGAGTGAAACCATTCTCTTTTATCACCTGGTCGAAACGATGATTCCAACTCCGAGAAGCTTGCTTAAGTCCATAAATGGAACGCTTAAGCTTGCAAACTTTCTTAGGATTTTTAGGATCAATGAAACCTTCGGGTTGTACCATGTAAAATTCCTCCTCCAAATAACCATTTAAGAAGGCGGTTTTCACATCCATCTGCCAAATTTCATAGTCATGAAAAGTGGCAATCGCTAAGATTATCCGAATGGAACGCAGCATAACTACGGGTGCAAAAATTTCATCATAATATAATCCTTGCACTTAAGTGAAACCTTTTGCCACTAGTCGTGCCTTATAGGTGTCTGGTTGTCCTTCTACGGAATGCTTTATCTTATAAAGCCATTTTCACTGAAGAGGCCGTACCTTATCAGGCAAATCAACAAGATCCCATACGTCATTCTCATACATGGAGTCCATCTCGGATTGCATGGCTTCAAGCCATAGCTTAGAGTCGGAACAGGTCATGGCACCTGTATAGGTAGCGGGTTCGTTACTCTCTAGGAGTAAAACATCATCTCTCTCATTCTTCTCGACCATACCAATGTATCTGTCTGGAGGAATGAAGACTCTACCCGACCTCCTAGGTTCCATAGGGATGTTAACCGTAGCAGAAGTTGAAGGAACCTCTTCCTCTATTGGTTGCTCGGTTGTTGGTTCTTGAACTCAACTTCAGGAGGGTGAGGCTATCTTACCCCATCCCACTTACTTTCTTCCTGTTGGGGATATTACCCCCAATGACCCCCCCCTGTCCAGATTAGATCCCACCACCCTGAGGTAGGATTATCCTCTCAGTCGACCCATGCTACGGGCGACGTGACTGCCGTGTTTCAAGCCCTAGCAATGTCCATTGATAGAGTCCAGTCCGACCAGCAGCTTGCTCTGCACCCCATTTATGATCACTTCGCTAGGCAAGGTGTGATTAGACCTGAGGGCCCCATCCGTCTTTCTATACTTGGCCCGAAGGGGGGTATGGTACTGCTTAAGATGCAGGTGTGCAGCAGACCGGACCTGATTACTGTGGTACTGACTATGGCGTCAAGAGTTTTGGAGGATATAGAGGTGATTTTAGTGGTCACCAAATAGATGAGTACCAGTCCTTAGGAGCCAGCAACCCTACCGGGATCGTTGCTTCCAGTAGTAGTTATTATTCTGCAGATGATACCTACTATACAGATGCTTCTGGATCCGCATCCGAGCCGCCTCCTTCAGAGAGGAGAGGCCGTAGATGGTGGCCTTTGAGATAAGATGATAACAAGCTCCCTTGTTTATACTAGCTTGGGGGAGACTGGACATTTTGTAAGCTTTTCTTTCTTTATTTTATTTTTAGCATTTTTAGTTTTCTTTTTAGCCCTTTTTCCCATTAGAATTTCATCTTGTTTCTCTGTTCTATGTGCTATCAACCATTTTTCGGTTTGCTTCTATTATAATTGCGTGCACATTGAGGACAATGTGACGTTTTAGCTTGGGGAAAGATTTGCGTGCTCAAGATGGTTGAGCATGTGGAAACCCTAGAGCGTCTAGGGGTTAAGATTCCAAAGAAGCTAGCGGTTGGCCGCATCTTTCACTCACTTCCTCCCAAATTCTCCCAAACTAGGGCGAACTATAACATGCATGGCATGGACAAGAGCTTTCATGAGCTCCATGCCCTCCTTACCCAAGTCGAAAGGGATATGGAGGCTAGTGGGAGTGAGAAAAGGGATTTTTGCTAGTGGAGATCAATAATGAATGTTCTCATCTAATCATACACTCCACCTTATGTTATGACACCATTATCATTTCATTTTCCACCACACTCAAGTCATTTGCATGAGAATATAATAAGCAAAATAATCACCCTTTTGGTGACGGCATGACCGGCCAAGTGCCTTTAAATAGAGCACTTGGTTGTTCATTTCATGCTTGCTCATTATTCACTTGTTTTGCATATCTCTCTAAAATCCTCAACTTCTCTCTAAACTCTCATATATACTAATATTTTCTAAGTATTACTAGTGTAGTAATATACCAATATAAGTAGTATTATCTTTATTTATTATCTAGTTAATAATTTGTAGAGATTTTTGGGTGCCATCTTGGGTGCAACTTGGAGGAGATCTTCTAGTTTGAAGATTGGGTTTTGGTGGATCATCCTAAGCTTGGTAGAAATTCATCTAAGACAATAATTTGTTATTGCTCTTATTTTCATCATCAATGTAAGGAAATTTCTACTTCTCTTTATAATGTCTTTATATTTGCATGCATGTTACATAGATCATTATAATACTAAATTAACAAGTTAATTAATAACTAATTAGATGAGTCTAATTAGGGTCTATGGACTTTCATGTGGTATCAGAGCTAACTTGTACCATGCATGTTCATTTTGGGCATTTTTATTATAGTTATAAGATAACTAATAAATTAAATCAAAAATGAAATTTTAAACTTGATTTGGACGGAATACCTACGGACTTAAAAATATTTGTGGTCAAGTTTGGTGATTTTAGGGATTTATTTGCTATTTATTATGATTTATGCCTTTTAAAACGAGTTAACATGCATTTTTGTGTTAAAAGTTAACTAAAAATAGTTGCATGTTGATTCTAGCCATGAAATTTTAATATGATCTCACATACATATCTTACATACTGTATGTAAATTGTCGTGACTTTTAATGAAGTATTTCAAGTTTGTTGATTTTTATGAGATAAAAGTCGATAATATGAGATTATAATGTTCACAAAAATGAAATTAGTTTTCTGGTCCTGAAATTTATGTGTAGGGGTGTTCTGTGCTTTTGCGATGTTGTGATAATGTCACCATTTAGTGTGAACTTGTTGTCTCGGGATTGCTGATTCCCGTGTTTTTCAGTGAAAAGAAGTTAGAAAAAAAAAGAGCTTTGAAAAATGAAAAATGAAAGAGAAAAAGCTCAAAAGAAAAAAGAAAAAAAAATATAAGAAAAAGAAGAGAAAAACGCTTCCATGAATGAAAAGGAAAAGAAAGAAAAATGTTGGGAAGTCGTAACTTGATTTGTCATGTTTAATAAGCCAATATGCTGCTTTTGGCTTTAACTATTGTTTATGGAAATTGGTATGATTTGTGTGACACCCTCGAATTTGCGGAAAGATAAACAAGTAATTTAAATAAATAAAAGATGAGAATACGTTTTTAATAGGTTCACTTTAGTGAAAATCGGTAAATTTTAAAACCGGAACCTACCATTAAATATATTCATCATAACAAAGGTGTCTTAAAGAAAAGGTTCATAACAAAAAGGAAATAATATTATACATAAGAAGTATCTAAAACGGGAGACATATCTCCCTAATAAATAAAGAAATAAAAGAGTGTATTAAATAATACAATCCTAAGAACCGAATATAGGTCCAAGGTAATCTTCACTCGCTAGCTCGTCAATGTACCCAAGTATGCATCACAAACCTGTTCGACCGCATTAAATGTAAACACGGAAGCCACAGTCAGTGGGGAGTAACTCGGAGTTCTCCCAGCCACGAAATGTCGAGTTTAATAAAACATGAATAACATAAAAGAGATGTATATGGAAAATACAAAGCCTTAACATATACGATATGCTTTTCAGGTTATGAAACAAATAACTAACATATAACCTAGCATATGAAGGATAAGCTACTCATGCAAGCTATCATGTAAATCAGTTAACAACCTATACCACGAGGTAGGGAAGCTAGTATTTCAGGTCAGAGGTTACATTTAAAACATGGCCTGGATACAACTCAACCCTAATCATACAAACTATCATGTGAATCAGTTAACAACCGGTAATCCAAACTCTATCAACCTTAGCAGGCTTGCATCTCACCTTCTAAGATTCATAGAATCATCAAACATGAAAGACCAATACGTCTAGAAACAGGCATAAGTTCTTAGGACCGTCAATAGTCGACTTCTGTAACTCGAGGCTATACCACAAGGTAGGAAAACATCCTAGTCCTAGACTGATCAGACCTAGCGACAAAAGCTAACCCATTCCCTGTCTCATGACCAAAAGTACATGAGAATCTCTACTAGGAGACCCCCTAAGCAGAGTTGGCTAGTACTTAAGCTGGCTCCATTCCCAAAGTGGAAGCAATTAGGCAGCCATGCCCCAGCTTGGAGATAAACCCCCCAAGCCGGGAACACAAAAGCTATTAACCATGAACTATATACTCGTTAAAGATAGTAAGGCCTATCCATGTCATGGTCCAAGATACTCATTTAGAATTAGAATGGTCAAGACGCCATATACTCATAATTCTCTATGGGTACTTAGTCAAAACGACATATATCATACAATCAAACAGTCACGGGAAAAACATCCTATCATGTGACTAATTGCATATAAATCATATTCAAAACATATCGCCTCATATCTACTAAGGCTAATTCATTAATTAAATACAACCTTACTTGAAGACAAATCCCCGACCCGAGTCCCGCGACGGGTCATCAGTCAAATCGGGGCTGACTAGATCTTAGTTTGACCAAACCCGTTGGATCAAACCTGCTAGAAACAGAGTCTTTATCACATAGACTTACACATAAAAATCAACATATTCAATACATGTTATTTTATTAACTTCTAACATGTGAATTATTATAACATACCAGAACCCCGTTTGACTTAACTGATATTCAATTAAACTACGATCTCGTCTTAAAATTTCTAACATGTGAGAAATAATAATTTTATGAAAAACCTTTTTAATTTAAATATTTTACTTATTAACATTTCCCACTTGCTAAATATTACAAAACACGATAAAAATGACGCTAACTCAAAAACCGTCACAAGTCCCAAAGTGGGACCCACGGGCTGAGTTGGGCCGGACCTCACATGGGCCTGGATGGGCCCCACGGCCTGTTTTGACAAAATTGGACTGTTTTGCTTTAATTTTCTAAAACCGATTTCTAATATTTTCCCGCATGCTTAACATAATTAAAACCCGTCAAAACAACAATTAAACAATCAAACATCGACACAACCCAAAGACCAAAACCCGGACCCACCATGGACCAACCCAGACCGGGTCTGAACCGGCCTGGACCGGTCTGGTTGGTCCGGTTCAGCCCTTCCTCCACGGTTCAATTACCAACAACACCCAATCAATTCCAACATGTTTTTAATTAACAAACAACCATTTTAACAATCTTCCATACAAAATCATAACTTATTAAAATCATCAAAATTTATCAAGAACACCAAACTTGTTAAAATTTCCTACCCAACATAAAAATCATAACTTATTAAAAATCATCAAAATTTATCAAGAACACTAAACTTGTTAAAATTTCCTACACAACAAAAAAAATCATAACTTATTAAAATCATCAAAATTTATCAAGAACACTAAACTTGTTAAAATTTCCTACACAACCTAAAAATCATAACTTATGGAAAATCCTCAAAATTCATCAAGAACAATAAAACAACATAAAAATTCCATACAACATAAAAATCATCAAGAACAATAAAACAACATAAAAATTCCATACAACATAAAAATCATCAAGAACAATAAAACAACATAAAAATCATCAAGAACAATAAAACAACATAAAAATTCCATATCATCTCATGTTACTACTAAAATCATAAATAACCATAACATGAATAAAAACTAAAAGCTATGTGACATTTATTCGTCGAGTAAAACGGAATTGTTACCTTAGCTAGCAAAACAATTAGCACCCAAAATAATAAGAAGTATATATATAATAAGAAACCCTCCTACTAATCTTCACCCAAAATATACGAGTCTCCAAACTCGTCTTCAAAATCTTCCCCTATAAGAAAAGACAAGAAAAACATTATTAGAACTTAAAATATAAATTTCCATAATTAAAGTGTTGAAAACGATCTTGACGGAATTGAAATTAAACCATACGTGAAGATGGAGAGCGAAGAGGAGAGTCTAGAAATATAAGATAGGAAGAATTTAATTAAGAAATGAAGATTTTATGAAGGTTTTGCTCAAGAACGATGAAGAACAAATGATGAACGACGAAGAACACGAAGAACGATTAAAGAAAGTGATATTTTGATCTTTATTTGATTTGTTGTAAAAATGAAAAGTTGTTTGTGAGTGGAGTGTGTGTGTGAGCCGTGTAAATATCGGCAAAATAAAGAGTCGGGTTTTGAAATTGTTGTTACGTAATTGACTCGCGTTTAATAATTATTTTACGGTAAACGATTAAAGATAATTAACGATAAAGTTAATTAAACTAAATATCAAAGATATTATGATATTGTAGTGAAAAATAATGAAAATATCAAGGCCTAAGAGAGGAGGGAGTGCCGTGTGGGATAGGTAAGAAGACGGATCTGATTTCGAACGTTTTGCGTAATTCTCGTTAACTGATCGATAAAGTGAAATAATATCTAGATATTATGATATATTAATCAAAAGAAATGAAAATATCAAGGTCTATTAGAGGGGAAAGAGAGCCGTGTGGGATAGGTGCTATCGGGTCTGATTTTTCTCGATTTGCGTAATCTTCCGTTGACGGATCGATAAAGTAACAAATATCTAAGATATTTGTATTAGTTTAATCGAAAGAATTAAAATATCTAAAGTGAGTGGAAAACGATGACATGGCCGCGTGACTCATGCCAAAGTTGAGTTTCGAGTTTGTTACGGGATTTACGATGAGTCGGGAATAGTTAAATGACGTTCGGTTTAAAACCGTAAAAGTTATTCTTTAAATTCCGAATAAATTCAAAAATAATTTTATTAAATTATGATAAATCTTAATAAATCTTTATAAAAATAAATCAAAAATATTATTTTTTTAAATAAAATTTCGGTCTTCAAACTTGCCAGGCGAGTCGGGAAAAGTCAACGGAAGTCAAAGTCGACTTAAAAGTCGAGAAAATTCAAAAATGACTTAAAAGTCAAGAAAAGTTTATAACGACTTAAAAGTCAAGAAAAAGTCAATGACGACTTTTAAAAGTCACGGAAAAGTCAAAGACGACTTAAAAAGTCACGAAAAGTCAAAGATGACTAAAAACGGTCTTTTCATGAAATCTCTCAGAAATTCCAAATATGAACGCGGAATTTCAAAATAAGACTCGGAACAAAAATTTCTATTTTAAAAACTTAAGTTCTACTGAAAAGTGTTAGTAAATATTTTTACTAGAAAAATTGGGCACTTTTCGGGTTGTTACAATCCTCCTAATCCTACTTAAGTAAAAACCACCATTGATAGTCTATTACCATAGTAATAATAATTATTAATAATAATAGACAAATCCTACACTCACCCACTCTACACTTTTCTAAAGCACTCCTATCAACCACCATCCCAAAACCGTGATTATTTTTCAACACCAATACCACCACCACCAATAACAACAACAACAACAACAATTACAACGCCATGGTCTGAAGTTACACCAACAACACCACCAACAATTAAAACAATTCATTCTGCTCCTCATCAATACTTTCGCCAACAATAACTATATAGTAATTAATAGCATAAGAGATTCGAAATTTTGATAAGGTGGTGGTGATAGAGAGATGATTAGATGAATGGGTTTTTGAGCGAATCAAGCATTATTTATAGGTTTTTAGTGGGGTTAATGGCAGGGATTATGAGATGATTTTGGAGATGATGTAATTTTAAAATTTTTTGTCTTTTGTTGATTTTGTTGTTGGGATGTGGCGCACCAGAGAAGTGAGGAAGATATAGCCTTAGTATTGGTGGCGAAAATCGGGAGAGGAAGGCGGGAGGGGGTTGGAGATAAGGTCACGATGATGGTGGAGTTTTTACATAACCCTAGAACCTCAAATCAATTTGGGGGTAAATGTTAATTTGGAGTTGGTTGTTATATAAGGAAGATGAAGAAAGGAACAATGGAGAGATTGAAGAGATTAAAGGATTACACTAAAAAAAATTGGTGAAAAATTGAAAAGGGTCCTGATTTTCGCAGTACACATTTTACTCATTTTAGTACACTGTTGACAATTATACCCTTCTCATTTCTTATATCAATTTCTCTCTCTCACCTCTTTCTAATGTTTTCTCTCTCATGCCAAAACATTCATTCATCAAACTTCTCACAAAGCATATCGATATGGGGGAGGGTCGCCGCCAGTGAACACGGACGGCGCCGGCGAGCAGGGTCGTGACAATGAGCAGAGTCATGTCGACGTCGTTGTGGAGGGTCGCCGGTGGGGACGGTAAGATCGACGCTGGTAGGGAGGGTCGCCGGTGAAAGGCTGGCGTTTGACTGGTGGTGATAGGTCGGCAGTGAGGTTTTGGTGGTTGGGAGTTGGTAGTGGTGAAGTTGTACTATTCTGCATCAATTTTGCGTAAAACTTGGACAATCTTTTTCTATATCAGTACATGGATTTTTTTTCTATATTGCTTAATGTAGTACAGGAATACAGTACTAGCCAAATACAAAATATACTGCGTACAAATTGGAATTTCTATACAATACAAGTATACAACGCTATACTGCGCCCCCTTCACTGTGCCGGCAGTCACTGCGTCGGCCGTACCTTCGCCGGATGTCCAACCCCAATACCGACCATCGGTTTTCCGTCATCGCCATTACTAAATAAAGCCCTCAACAATTTAATAATTTAGACATGAAACCCTAATTAAAAATGAATAGAGAAATTAAAATATAATAAAGAGTCAATTTATTAATATTAGATTAACGTATTCAATACGTGTTCTTCATTTGAATAATCCTTCGTACTTGAAGAGTAATTTTATGGAATTTGAAGAAAGTAAAGTAAGAGAGAAAGAGAAGGAGGTAGAGAGAAGTAGGTTTGATGTGTTTTTTTTTTGTGAAGGGTAGCTAATGGAAAATTTGATGTAAAAAGTACTAAAATGAGTAAAAAACGTACTGCGAAAATAAACTCCGATTGAAAATTAGATAGAAGGTAACCTTTTTAGCAGGTTGCCTTTCCAACGTAGCAATATAAGAAAAATGAGTGCATAGTTAAGATTAATATGGGTTAAACTATAGGATGGATTAAAATAAGAAGGGGGGACATAAGTTGGATTATTCTCATTAAATAACCCTTTATTATTTGATTATATGATAAATGAATAGTAAATTTTATTTCTTAGTTTAATATGATTAAATAAGATAAAATTTAGTAATTAAAATTCAATTGACTAAATTTGTACTAAATAGTAATATTTGATTATTATTAGTGGGACCCATTATATATAGATATAATGGTCGTTTGTAAGACAAATATCAAAAGTAAAAATGAACCTAATATTGACTATATGGCCGGCAATGATGGTTTTAAAATGGCCATGTGCTTTGTCCTTATTTCAACTCTTACATGTGAGATTATCACACGCCTAACCTAACACGACACTCAGCCACTTTGTCAATATATACTAGCATTGTATGGGAGGAGGTGTCGGAGTTCGGTATGTTGGGATGATATCTCGGAAGCTGTGGTTTTAGGACCACATATGGTTCAGGATATGATTAAGCAGGTTCGGTTGATTCGTCAAAAAATGAAAGCGAGTACATTGTGAATATATAGCAACGTCTAATATATAATATAAAAGATAGTCATATGAGATATTGTTTAAATTATCTTATCGAGTACATTGTGAATATCAATATTTTTATAATTTTTATTAATAGGTAACTAAAGATATGAAAAAAAAAATGAGCATTGATATACGTGTATAAAACAAATGTATAGAATTGGATGAAATGGAATGAGTAATATATATGTATATGCTATTTTGTAATCTGTGTACTATGTGTATTATTAAAGTATTAAAGAGTTTTTGTGAGTTTGTGATACTATTATGTATTGACATGAATGATTATTTACCATCGTAAGATCTATGACAAGCTATTTCAAACTATTATAATGAACATAATAATTTGGACTTTCAAGAAATATGGAAGAAGTTTGAAGTTCATTAACTTTCTTTCACAAATGAGATTTATATTAGAGGGAGTAGAGACTACAAAGTACCATGTTTGATGTTACATATATTCACTCTCATGGTTCACATCCTATCCACGCAAAAAAAAAAGTATCATGTTTATGCACGTTGTATAACTGTATTTATCAATAACGAAAACCTACACATGGCCCGTGATCTTTTACGGGTTTCAAAACTAGTTTATATCATCAAGTCATCAACAATTCCATGCCATGTCAATACTTAACTTATGGATCACATTGTAATTGACGGAAACTAAACCTTAGGTCATTCCAATAAGTTGGAATACCAAAAAGTTGGAGGGAACACCATATAAAAACAAAAAAAGATGGAAGGTACCATTTTTTATAAGAATAACGTAAAGGATAAATAATTAATGCCGTATTTTTATTTCATTGATTGGAATGGAAAAAAGATTCTTGGGCCGAAAACCTGACCGAAAATTTCCAGTCCAAGATCGGAGCGAAATTGTCGTACTTTCTATACTCGCCTACTTAGAGTAACTTACACATCACATTATTAATTTTAAAAATGACCAAATATTTATTATTGAATTTTAATAACAACAAATAAGCCTATTTAGCTAACATTTACAAAAATAAAATTATATAAACTAATCTACAAAAAATTTAAAACTCTAATTTCGGTCTTTCTAGTCCAATCCAGTCCGAACCGGAAAAAATGGATGACGGACCAAACTCCGTGGGTTAGTATGACTTGCTTAATAAGTCAGTAGTGTAGTACTCCGTATAAAACTTGGTATTCTCGGCTTTACCAGTTTACCTCTAACATCACACAAACTCCCTTTTGTTTCATCCCCAAACAAGATCAAAAACTCTTGTTTTGTAATAATCAAACTTAAAGATCAATAAAAATGGACAAGGTCGATCTAGATTCCCCTCACTCCATGGGAACCACCATCATCGGCGTCACCTACAATGGCGGCGTTGTTCTCGGCGCCGATTCCAGAACCAGCACTGGTTTTCCTTTCTTTTCCTCCTTACCCTTTTCTTATTTTTATCTTTATTTTATTGGGTTTCCTTCTATTTTTTATTTGTCTTTCAAACTTAACCACACTTCAATTTGGGATTTTTGCCCATGTTAGGGTTTTTTTAGTCCCTCTATTTTATTATTATGACGTTAATTTGATATGGTTTTGTTCAATCTTTGAACTTGGGTTGAAAGTGAAACTGGGGAACACTTCAATTTGGGGTTTCTGTAATGTTAGGGTTTTGTTCTCAAACTAAAGATGCTTAATTTTTCGCTTCAGTATAAAAATTTATTGCAATTTTTTATCTGGGATACTTTTTATATTTTGATTTGTTTGTGGGTTTAATTCAAGTTTGTAACTTGAGCTAAAATTAGTGATTGAGATTCATAATGCTGGGATTTTAGGGGGTTCAAACATAATTTTATATCAGAGATTGTTGTCTTGTTCAGGTTGTTTATGTGTTTGTGTTATAGGTGTTTATGTTGCCAATCGTGCGTCCGACAAGATTACCAAGCTTACGGATAATGTTTACATTTGTCGTTCTGGATCGGTAATGCCTTATTTCTCTACCTTTATTTTATTAAAGTTGGATTTATTTTCTATATAATGATTTTCTATTTGCTTTCGATATATATAGGTCTGTAGTAATGTATAACCTGGATCTATATTCTAGTAATTGTTTGATCAAGTACTAAACGAGAGATGCGGTAAAGGTTGTAATTGTCAAGTGATTCATAACGTGATAGATTTAATTAACACATGCTACAGAGATTTACCACAATATGATGTGAAACTAGCTCTTGTTTTGGCCACTCAGTCTGTACATGCCCAATACATGCAATGTAATAGAGCCTTTACAGCTGTATTAGATTGAATTATGCCTTGTATGATTGCTATAAAAAACTGTGATAGATTGCGATATTGAATGTAAAACTGGTTCATAGCCTGCTTTGAAGCACCTATTGTGTAAACGTCACTTGGAGCCTTGTACATGCTATCAGATTGTGGGCTTTAACAAGGTTTCATAAGGGTTTGGGGTTTGGTTATAAGGTACAAGAGAGTGGGTGCTTTAGATACTGTTTCCAGTTGACTTTTTATTTTTTTTAACTGTTATCTGTAGTTATTTCCCGGAGGTTGTTTGTTTGAAGAGAGAGTTTCTGATACTTGTCAAATATCTGTGGGTAGTTTGTGTATTATTTTGGTGTGTGATGAGAAGCTTTTCTTTATGGGAACTTATGATTGGACTTTGATCTTTTTTCTCATTGGAACAAATTTGTTATCGTATGTTACACATTTTAGCTTTAACCGGATAACTTTAAGGTAATTTTATTTAAGACACATCAACGTCACATGTATTAAATTTTTGTAAAGTCATGAATATGGTATATGGTATATGACTTGCATCATATTGTTCTATCGTTTTAATCAAGTATTCTCATGTTATTTATCAGGAAGTCTTTTAGATGTTTTGGCTGAGTTAATTTTAATTAACAGGTTTTAACATTGGCACATTACAGGCAGCAGACTCTCAGGTCCTTTCGGATTATGTGCGGTATTTTCTTCACCAGCACACGTAAGATATTCTCCTCTTCATCCTTCGCTTTCTTAGCTTTAGACGAGATGAATGATTAGTTCCTGTAGTATCTGGTATTCTTCCCTCTTGGGCGATATTCTACTAACGGCGTTGTTTTAGTAAAATTTGGCTGTGACTATGATGTAATTAAGAGAAAAGCACTAAAGCATCAATGGACGTGTGGGATAGGAAGTACTACTGTCTTTTCCTGGGAAACGATGGGTGTATTTTTTCTTTATTATCTGCCCAACTGGATAGAACTTATTTCTAAACATATCAGCATTCATGTTGGGTGGTGATGTGTCTTGTATGATGACATCTCTCCCGTAGACCTTAAGATGATCCTCTGAAAAAGAAAAAAGATTTCAGCACTCATGAATTTTGGTCGATACGTCTTTTAGAAAATGATTTTCCTTTTAATTTTGAGAAGTATATTTGTCTACTTTTATGAGTGCCTTTTTGTATGGATTAGATTGTGTAATATCCAAAACAATCCGAAGCATATCACCCTTTTGAGTACATGTATTAATTAAGTTCTGCTAATTCACATAGATGAATTGCTCCACACTAAGTTCTTCTATTGTAATTTGAAAATAAAATTCCTGAAAATTTTGCACTGTTAAAATGCACTTCTTTGCTCTTGTCATCCTTGATTTAACCCTTTCCTGACGTACTTCAACTCGAACCTCGTATGTAAATAAACAAATAAACTTCCCGATATAAGATCACAAATCAAAAGCCATCAGTTGTGGCATAATGAAGAAATCACAAAATCAAGTGAGCAAGATATTTTTAGCTCTTCTTTTGTGACCAGGCAATTCTAATATTTCATTGACGGCATGTCAATTTCCATGCTAAAAGGGTCGTTAGCCATTACGTCTTGATAATTTGTGAGCTTAGTCCATATAAATTGAGCTAGTACCATGGTAAATGTTGGCCAAAAGACAACGTTTTGGCTGATAAGTCAAGGATTTTCAGCTTGTTGCACGTATATACGGTAAATTAGTCTTGAGATTTACTTTTTCTGCATTTAATTGGTTTTGGATGCTTTGTTCATGCTAAGATAGTAAGATGTAGTTACAGCTCAACTTATCATGTCATATATTTGTTATTTTCTACATATTTCAATGACCAAACAATTTTGTATTATTTTCATTGTAACATCGACTTCTTAGCTCCTCTCCCCCCTCTATCCTTCTTGTGCATTGCTACTTTGCTAACTCTCAAAGCTGCTTATGTATTCCAGGATACAGTTGGACCAGCCTGCGACAGTCAAAGTTGCCGCAAATCTTGCTAGGCTATTATCATATAATAATAAGGTGATTCTTTTTTGGTTATGTTGTGTGATTGCTATGATTTTCCATGATTTTCATGTTTCCCTGAGACCCTGACATACTGTTTTCATGTGGATGCGTCCTCAATTTTATTTTAAATTAATAAATGTTAAGAGTGTCTTGGTTGACTTTGTTAAGTTGGAAGTTGGAACTTGCAGGCTGTTGTCGTTATCAATTTTGCTCTTACTTAACACTTCAGCAGCCTATCTAGTTAATGAGCTTCCCCTTAAGTTCTTATAAGGTGTAGATTCCGCCGGATTGTTTCATTTTCTTGTGGCGCTAACAGTGCATTGCTTTATTTTAAATGCAAAAAATCTTCTTTTTTTTTCCTTCTAAATAAGAAGCTTGGTATAATGGTTCTTGTGTCCACCGAAGTGGGAAGAGGAATGATGCCGCTTCTCCCTTTCTTCTGCCTTCAGATGCATGTACATTTTTGGCTTGGTCTGAAAGGAAGTCTGGTTGGAATCTTGGAGGAAAAAAAATATATATTGTTGCTTTGACAAAAACCTGCAAGGTTAGGAGTCAAGTAGATTGACTGTCTCTTGTGGTACTATCATTTTGAACCATTCTGCTGGCGAATCTTTTCTATCCTACACCAGTTATACGGAGAACTCTTTTCAATGGCGTAGCTCTCTATTCCCACTGAATTAATAACTTGAGCCACGAGACAAAGTTAAATACGCCCATGAATGTTTGCTTTTCAACCTGAAGGAGCTGTCCAATGTCTATCGACAAAAAGACGATCTTAAAAACAAATTCGTGTGCGTAGTAAGATTATCCTGTGGTAGGGAGTAGGGACCCTATCAATTTCTCCGGTCCATTAACAATTTGAGCAACGAAAAGCTCATTGAATATGTAGCCGTAGACTTTCATTTTACTCCGAATTTGTAATCTTTCATAATGATACGAGTTATATTTAAGCTGAGTAAATCTCAACTTAAAAATATACTTGTTTTTCATTATTAAATATCAAGTTGTCATTAAATTACATGCTTTGGGAGTAGAAGTAATTTCCTCGTTTTTATGTGAAGGTGTGAAGCTAATATTACTTAGGAGTCGTCCATACTATAAGACCGTCCCATGAAGAGTTGTTCTCCTATGAAATGAAAGTTATACTACTATGGTCATTACTATTTTTATTGATGAGTTGAAGTTGTGGTTTTTGAACTATTACAGGACATGCTACAAACGGGCCTCATAGTTGGAGGTTGGAGTAAACATGAAGGAGGGAAAATTTTTGGTATTCCACTTGGTGGGACCATCATTGAGCAACCGTTTGCTATTGGTGGTATGTTACGGTGTTACCTTCTCGATTTTTTTACCACTTCAAAATCATGTCAATTTATTCATGGGTTAGTTAACCGGACCAGCATACTCTATATATGCCAATATGTGTAGCCTACACTCTTTTGAAAATTAATTATTTGCTAGTCGAATTACTAAAATTTCAGCGTAATTAAGATTGTGAAATGGATAAAGTTAACTGACTTCAGCTAAATGTTGAAGGTTAGTAAATCTAGTAAGAGCTGGTCTGAGCTTGATGATAAATGAACACTGCTACTTCTTCTGTTGCTTTCACTGGTTCTGTCTGCAATAACAAATGCAACTTATTCCCTAAACTTCCACATATCCTCTGTATTGCATGTTATTTGCAGGATCTGGCTCGTCCTACTTGTACGGGTTTTTTGATCAAGCCTGGAAAGATGGTATGACTAAAGAAGAAGCTGAGGTACTTCTTTTGCAGACCCACAGTTTGTTTGCCAAATATTACAATTATGCCCCCGCCCACGGCTAACCCCGCTAATAATAGTCAAGTGAGAAAAATAATGGGATGTATGATCTGTTGGTAGATACAGTTATGATTCACCCAATATTTTAGAAGAAACAAGGGTGATTTTAGGATTGATCATAGAATGATGATTTATTCCGATTGTCAAAATGTTTTCGTGTTTTGATCATTTACAGGCACTAGTAGTCAAAGCAGTTTCGCTTGCTATTGCTCGTGATGGTGCTAGTGGTGGCGTTGTTCGAACCGTTACTGTAAGATCTCCCTTTTAAAATATCAACTGGCTGCCTTTTTTTTTCTCTCTTTTTTGGTATAAGACTTGCATGGCGATTAGGATAAACTCCTAAACTTGTGCTCAAATAGGATAACGCGAATTGATGACCCATAACCCGAAATGACCGGATAATCACAACATTCTCGAATCTGAATGCAAACATACTCGATGTGACTAGACCAAACTGACCCATGCCCAGTCCGAAAGACCCATGTTTCAGAGCAATTTTGATACTAAATTAGTTGAGAACCCGAGTCATGAGTAAACGGAATATACCAGCGAAGCTTTTGTTATACTCCCTCCATCACTCTTTTATCGGCCCCTTTCCCTTCAAATCTTATCCCATAATTATTGCCCCCTTTATAAATTTAAAACTTTATTTATCCAATAATACCCCTAGATTAACTACCACCATAAGTCCATAACCACCATAAATTTAGGACCTCAACTCTTCTTTGAATTAAGGGTAAAGTTGTTAAAGTCACCACTTTTCCAAAACAATCGTCCCAAAATAGAAAGGAGGACAATAAAAATGGGATGGAGGGAGTGGTGACCCATATGCGTCTACTCGTCTAGTGATTCTAGTCTCACTGTAAATAAAACTTGCATGGTTTCAGATCGACAAAGATGGCCCAGAAAGGAAGTTCTACCCGGGTGACAAGCTCCAGTTGTGGCATGAAGAAATGGAGCCACAAAACTCATTGCTAGACATTTGGGGCGGTGCAACTGCTGCCAGCCCTGAACCCATGCGCGAATAGGCTGCTGCTCTCAATGGCGGTTCCTCCTTGTGGGGCGTGTTTTTAGCTTTGTGACCATGTGATACTCTCGGTTTCTTATGACCGGGCGGTCATGATTGTTGTTTTATGTGCACTATTTGACCCCATTTGTATTTGCGCGTTTAAGATGTGCTTTTTTGAATCTTGAATGCTGGAGAGACTAGTTTGATGATTCAGGAGGCATCTTCAAACTTGAGATTAAAATCTCAAGGGTCCATCGTGTTGCATTTTGATCGGCCTCTCTTCTACATTTAAGTGCACAATTATATCAACAAACTTCACAAACTAGTTGCAAATATGTTCCTGTCTAATTGGTTTAGGTTGAAAATAAAAATCAGACAATCTTGAATCGAAACGATCTCAAAATTAAAATTCTAAAATTTATGATCCAAATACTAGACGAACTTTTTTCTGTTGAAGTTCAGTCCACAATTAACTGCCTCTTCTTTTTGGCTCTCTTTTTTAAATTCAAAAACTAAATATAAAAATCAGCACAATTTCTAGAAAAAGTATTTCATTTATTGTTTTTAGTACGAATTTTTTTATAAAAGTGAATCGTCTTATAATGTGACTAAATCTTGTCTACGTATTTTCACACTTGCAATCTACAACTTTGCCTTGGTTAGGTTTTTTCATTCTCCTTGATATTCATGCTAAGTCTCTTATTCATTAGGATTTACTTAATTGAAGTGAACTTTTTAGTCAGAATTTAATGTTGGACAAATATAATTTTGTTTAAATAATAATTGTAGTAGACTTTTTAGTCAGTTTCTTGAGCATGCACGATGATCGACATATAACTTTTTAAGTAAATCTTCTAGAGGAGAAGCAAATTTACTCTATAATACAACGATCAACTCTTTAGGTATGTTGTAGCTCATGGAATGACTCGCCTTTTACCATTACCTACTCAATAAGGTATTGGGCTGAGTCGACCCTAGACCTGGACATTGGTGCGGGCTGGCTCGGCACACATTGACCCGGCCCGCCCACCGAGCCTCTTTCTTATTGGCCTGCTGGCCCACACAACACACAGCCCTAGCCGGGTCGGTTCCGGGCTCTCCCCCCAGCCCACAATCCCCAACCCGCCCAACCCGCATAAAATCAGGCATTTTTTTTACCAACCAGGCCAGTTTAGGGCCACCAAATCCCAGCCCGGCTCGCCCCAGCCCGCACCACTCAAGCCCGCAGTGTGGGCTCAGGATCCCCCCTCCCTAGCCTACCCGGCCCGCACTGGCCCGGCCCACTGTCCAGGTCTAGTCGACCCTGATTGATATTGCAGCGCTTGTATTAGTTGACGCTTTTGCGTCAGTTAATTGATTTAATCTAATATGTACCTTAAAAAAAAGTAATCTAGGTACTCTCTATCTCTATCACTCTTAAAAGAAATAAATAAAAAATCATCAAATATATCTTATGGCCGAGTTAATGGAACATGCAAAAATAGAAAAGTGATTCATCAACTCACGCAATTTGTAAATCACCTCAAAAAATAATGAATTATTAAAAATGTGTAATCAAACTCCGTGAGTAAAAACAGATGAAATAAAAGATGACCATGTTATTGTAGGCAATCTCATGACAAGTTTTGATTTAAAATGTGAATTGATCGCATACAGGTTATATCGAAGTTGTCGGTTATATGAATTAAAGGTGTTTGCTCCATATCCGTATATATTAAACGTTGTTTTTTTATTGTTGGTTGATTTGTTCGGGACAATATTACACACACAATACAACTATTTTTTACTTCAAATAAAGTGATAAATAATTACACAATATTTTAATTTGAAATAGGTGAATATTTAATGATATGTCATACTTATATTTATTCCAATATTCTATTGAAATATATGTAGTCTTTTGCGACATTTAATCATGTATGTATGGCGATAAATGAGTACAAGTTGGTAATAAGCACAAAGTAATATTAGAATCATGATTAAAAAAGTGTGCCATCCCAACAAAAATTCATGAGCTCGTCCCTGGCTGGTAATTAACCTTGCAAGATAAACCCAAAACCGAAAAAACCGATAGAGAATATTTGAATTAATATCGATCGAACATATGATATGAGTAACTTGAATGATACCCGAAACCCGACTCAATTCGAAATGAACCAAAACTAAACTGACAATAATAAACGAATGATACCCGAACCTAAATATATCTGAACCTATAGAACAAACTTTAAAATATTTATTTTCTCATAAAACACTCATATGTTAGGTGTATTCTCATTAATTATTCATTCATTAATGGTATTAGGAATTATTATATACAAATTGAAAAGGGAAAGATACAATTAAACTATTTTTTAGCCTTAGCTCAGCAAACTTGTGATCCGAAAATGAACTGAATTGATATTGAGTCAACCCAAACCACACCCAACTCGAAATAACACAAACGAGTTAAAACTTAAAAGAGCTAACCGATATAAACCCGAACGAAATCAAACTGAAACCAAATCAATGTCAATCGATTTAAATCGAATTGATTTAACCTGAACTGAATTACCCATAAGTGCAAAAGAGTGAGAACAAGATTCCAGGAATGATCAACATGCATGATTGTTAGCAGAAACAAGAAAAACAAGAATCCTTGAATACCATTTTCATATTTCTGATTAATTAATTAATAGGGATGTCAATGGAAGGTGGTGGAGCCCACAATGTATTCGTGTATGGAAGTCTGATGGCTGATCAAGTTGTTAAACTTCTCCTTACTCGTCTTCCTGCTTCTTCTCCTGCTATTCTCCCTAACTTGTTTGTTTCTTTCTTTTTCTTTCTTTCTTTCTTTCAGGTTATACTATAGTATATAATAATACTATCTCCGTTCCGATCAATTCTGTACATTTTATTTTAATTAAATGTAAACAAATGATTGCAATGGAAGGGTATTGTCATAATCATTCGATTGCTGCTAAATGTTAAAATCTTGTTTTTTCTTAATATAGGATGAATTGGAAAATGAGAGAAAGTAAATATCTTTAGTTGAATTACTTGGTGCTTGTTTTGTAGTTTTGCTCAAACACAAATTCTCATTTGAGATGGAATATCCGTCTTAAGCTTTAGACGGGTCAAATCGATAAATACAAAAGTAAAATGCCTAGATATTAGCAAAGCCTTGTCCTATCTATACAAGGGTGTTCTTTGATCCGTTTTACTCTTAAGACGGATATTAATTGGTTGTCAAGTGGTTGGGTAATTGGAAATACAAACTCTTTATACACATCGTTACTTGATTGTTTGGTTGTACGAGTGCAACCGTCTTACATAAGACTAATTGTGTTTTTTATTTATTTATTGTATATGTGATCAGCCATCGATTTAGCGTCAAGGGTCGGGTATATCCAGCTATACTGCCTGTTGAGAATAAGAGTGTGTCTGGAAGGGTATGCTTCGCCTAAAAACCTCCTGTATCAACTTTGCTGCATCTTTTGCCCTTACTGACAAGTTAATTCAACTATGTGAGGGCATATTGGGCCTGTAACATACAATGTATTCCGTATTTCAGAACAAAAGTAATATATCACGTTTACAAGCTTGAAAATCAGATACTTGTGATTTAAACGACTTTTGTTCTTAAAGTCGAACATGTAACATACACTTTACTCCGTATTTTACTCCTTTTTAGAAATTCTCTTGTTAATTTTGTGCAGGTATTGACGGGGATCACCAACCGTGAGCTGAATATTCTTGATGTATTTGAGGATGTTGAGTATGTGAGGGATTCAGTAGAGGTCTCTCTTGTGGTAATGTTCTTGTACTCAAACCATGTCCTGTTTTAGACAACTGGTAGCAGTATAAAAAACCCCGTCATAATATTATTTAGTAAACTAAATAATGGGGGAAAACAAGTGCTTCTCATATGAATGTTTTTCTATTTCGCTTAGACCAAATGTTTCTCACCGAGTTATCTGTGCATGTTAGTTAAGGTACGATTGCAAGACAAATATTCTGCAAGTGATCACTTCGGTACAGCATAGTCCAATGTTTCAGTGAGACAAATTGACGTTTTCAAATATTTTACAGTCCCTCCATACAAGGAAAAAACATATGGGTTTATTGTGCTCGAGGATTATGGAGCACAATAAGATGTGGGTGAAAATGTTAGTTGAGTAAAGATGTTGGATCCCATATTACAAATATCACACTATGAAGGAAGACTCGACGACTCGTTACTTAGAAAGTTTAAAGATAGGCAACCTAGAAAATAAAGTAGGATGTTTATTCATGGACAGGGGAGTATAGGATTAGAGTTTGTATTCTTTCAAAAAATTCCTTCTACTTGGTCACCTTCATACTACATACTTGGAACTTTAAGCTTCACGTTTCACGCTTCACTCATCGAACTTCACACTCGATGCTGGTAGGGAAAAGGCGCATAAAGTTTGTCCCTCCTAGCACAGACTCTCTCAAGTCTCAAGGTTAAGTGTACTCATAGAGGGACTGTTGCTTCTTTTGATGGTTAGAGTTTGCATTGCTCTGTGCCTCTGTGTTATGTTCATGTCCAAATGTATTTATGTTATATATAGTGGAAAACTAGACATTGAGTGATTAACAAAACTCCCATTAATGTTTGTAGGATAATACAGAAAAGTTGCAGGTTTATACTTATGTATGGAGCGATAAAAACGACAAAGATTTGTATGGAAACTGGGATTTTGAGGTAATCTTCTACCTCTTTTTTGCATGCCCAACTCAAAACTACAAGGTAGAGAGCTTTATCTTGTATTTGATGAGTGGCTAAATGGCAAGCTTTGGAATTCGTTGGTTCTTGTCTCGAAATGCCCAACGCCGAAGTCACTTTACTCTTATTGCCAACGCGGTCCATGATAAATCCGAAATTTCAGAGGCCAAGGCTGAACTCTATTGTGTTATCTGTTTCTGGGTGGAGTATACCATGATATACAGGGTTTGCAAAGCGAACGATGGGATGTCTCTGATCAGTCTTTTTCCGCTGAATTTGGCTAGGCATGGAAATTGGCACACATGGATGACTTCATCAAGATGACAGCGGAATTTGTGGAGGAATTCAAGGAGACTGAAGCGAAGTCGAGGGTCGAGACATATGAATCCTATTACCAATCTGGAGACAACAACTCGTCTGTGGCTTGATGCTTACATTTCATGTCATTATGCAGTTCTTCTTAACAGCGTCATTTGTACTGTAAATCTTTTACTGATTCCAGTACCATAATGAATATGACAGCTTCACAATAAATATTTTGATAGGTCATGACTTCATGCGTGTAAAATGTTGCCGATCAACTCCTCTTCACGGTTTCAAATTTACCATCTAAATTTAGTGCAAAACATGGAGAAGTCTTAATCAAGAACATCAAATTTACTGTCTAAAATGGATGACCTGGTGCTTGACAAATGGGTTGGGGTCGGTTTGGGTCATCGTTGTGTTGGGTCATCGCCAGGTTACGGGCAGGTTCTGTTTGGTTCACTATTAGATTATCAACATTATTTTCTCTAATGTTATCAAATTTGACCAATAATTTCATTAAAACTGCTCATAAATGCATTTGTTAGACACAAGTTAAAATAATTTTGAGAAAAATGGCCAATTTAATATTGTTTGGATCATTATTAAGTTAATTTATTGCCGGGTAATCCATCAAGTTAAGTCATTATCGAATCACAGCCGACTCAAAGGTCATTTCAGGCTAGCTACGGATCGAATCAGGTTGAGCCATTGCAGCAAAAGGGATTGTTATCGGTGATCAGATACTAGTTTAACAATACCGAGGATCGTCTCAGTGACATATAACTAAATTTTCGTTACGTAAGACAGTTGCCCATTTTTGAGTTACGTCAGTGAGTTTTGGGCATTTCCTTCTCTGGTTTTCCAGATCGATCAACTTTTGTCAGCATTACCCTTCTATATTTCTAAGCTGGAGGATTAGAAAGTTGTGTAGCAATTTTCACACAAAAAAGGAAAGGAAACTAGAAAGGAAGAAACAGTGGAACATTCATTTTCCATTGATGAAAATTAACATGTTACCGACTTCGTTATAACGAGTTTATTGATCACAGGTTCCAGCTAGAAAAGAAATCTAGAAAATATCAGATACATATTTAACATGTGGCACTTAGGCAGTGTGATCCCTATAAATTATATCGCTTTTTCTACCAACAATACTTGTGTAAGAGCAAAGAATTTCGATTAACTTAAAGATCTGAGTCGAATCTTTAGATAACCGAACTTTCCTGCACCTGGGGATGAACCTTCAAACAAAAATGGCAAATATCCAGTTGCTGCTTTATATCTCTGCTGGATCTGTAGAGGAGAGTAAACATCTCAATCAATATGAAGGCCTTCATTTATTTGGGTGACTGAACTATTGAGGGGTAATGTGCGCACTTAATGAACTATCAATTGCAACAGACATGAAAACATCCCATTGGTACTAATCATCAGAGCCGACAATGGCGAATAAAGGCTTTGACATGCATGGCGTTATGCCCTATGTTACTCAAACACAGATTCATATGTGAGTGATTTATGCACATGACGTACTCAGCTATTAATGAAAATTACTCGCACTTGGTTTAAAATGATGTGACTAAGTATCATAACCAATGACGCGAAATAATTGGTAGTGTTCAAGTAACATAAGCCACGCCTTTTTGTTTATGTTTTTTTTTAATTGTTTTTCTGGGGGGTATCCAACTGTAGGTATCCAAACTATGCCACTATTAGAAAGAACATGCCTCATAAATTTGTCGGCTGCCTTTCATAGAGTTCCTTCCGACGACACAAACGGTTCCTCCAGAGCCGCCACCTGTGATTTTGGCCCCATATAATGCAGTATCCTCAGGTTCAGATGTTTTGGCATGCTGCATTTCCTGCACTAGCTCAACAATTCTATCCGTCCCATCTGAGCCGAGACCACAGGCATTGTAGCTGTAGTGACACTGCGAAAAAAAAAATTGAGCTCACAATGTACTGCATTCACCAACGTCAAGTTTCTGGCATCAAAATTTGACATTTTTGGGCCTTTTCAACACGCAAGAGCTGGTCCAAGCAAAATCGACTATAAGTTTTTCAGAGCATATTGCTATTCAACTTTAAACATTGGTGGGCCATGTAAATGAGAACAAAAATACATTCTATTGGATCCTTTATGAGTGAATAAATCTCATGCAGCCTGCTAGGAGGATTATCTGAAACTTTTGACATTTGAGTAAATATAAATATCATAGAGCACAAGAAATATGACCAAGTAAATGAGAAGGAGAAAAAAATTCACGCCCTAATTGCCCAACCCACATCCTCCTCTGGCACGATGAAGCCTGACTCCATCTTTATCCTCAAAATTAGGCTGGTGATACTGAGTGAGATGAGAAGACCGAGAATACAAGTTAAAGAGTATTTATTCAACTCTTTATCCAAAATTAGGCTGGTGATACTGAGTGATACGGTAGTTCTACTTTTGAATAAATAGGTCATGAAGACTGTTATTGAAAATTCACCTGGTAGATGAGCTCCCCAAGAGCACTCAGCTGGTCCTCAGACGCTGCAGACGTCAGAAGTGCCTTGAACGCCTAATGGCCAATCAACATATATTAGTGTCAACTTGGGAGATAATAGGGAACTGATATATATGACAATCCTAGGAACTTGCTCTAAGGATTCTATTCTATACATAAATAATAAATAAAAAGGAGTGAACAATCACACATCACAAGCAAAAGATTATGAAGAAAGCAAAATGTTATCCTCTTGAGCTGTAAAATCATGGTTGATATGCATAAATGATGGGGCACAAATTTCAACTTATGCAGGACTAACAAAAAAAGTTTCATGCGATACACACTCCATCGCCATCACGGTGAGCAAGCCCCATTTGACTTTATTATACGAACACCATCGAACATCCTATGATGAGTATTTTAAAACTTTTCAATAGTACCATTTATTCAAGCTTTTTCTGCAAGTTCAAACAAGTAGCAACATACAGCCTAGAAAAATTACATGCTGTTGCATCATCATTAATTGCTTCGTACAAGTACAAGTGTCTTACCCATAAATAAGCAAACAGAACATCATTATTAACTAACCTTCACCCGAAAATTCTCATATATTGGATGCCTCGCAGATGCTCTAACAGCATAAGCCCTCCTTGGGTCAATAACTGTCACAGGATCATTGTGGTTCCTGTATCTTTCTACAAAGGTTTCCCCAGATACACTTTCAGGTAGAGTATTAGCATAAGCAGCTTCATACCTGTTATTTGGAACAAACAATCGTCAAATTTGGAGTAACAGCCTTCCGCCATCCCAAAATTATCTTCCCATTTTCCATTTTGGGTTGTCCCAAAATAACCTTCCAACTTTCCTTTTTCAATACTAAAAACTCTTGATTTTTGAGCAAACTTTACCCCACTTCTCTCTAAACCTGGCAAACGGGTCAATCGGATCGGATCGGGTTTGGGTCGCGTTAGTTCGGTTCGGGTGTTTTTCGGGTTAATTGATCGGGTCAGTTTCGGGTCAACGGGGCAGGTTATTTCGGGTCCGGGTCATTTATGGGTTAATGATACAGATAAAAAAGTATGTTTAGTCATTTCAAGTCTTTTTATTCATTTAGAGTTATATTTTTTGGGACATTTTCTGGTTAGTGGTTTCTTATCGGGTCATTTTCGGGTTAGTGGTTTCGGATCGGGTCGTCGGGTCATTTTCGGGTCAACACACTTTGGGTGGGGTCAATTCGGGTTTTGGGTCACATTGGAGGGTTATAGTTGGGGTCAATTTCGGGTCTCGGGTCAACCTTTTCGGGTCGGGTTAGTTTTGCCAGGTCAACTTCTCTCTACTTTTCCTTATTCTATTAATATATTGGTTTGCGTGTATTTTAAAAATGGGAAGATAATTTTGGTATGGAGGAAGTAATTTAGAAATATACTAAAAGGGGTGTCTTAGAGGTTGAGAAAATAAAAGAAAGGTAATTGCTTATGTTATCATTTAGAATTATTCAAAAAAAAAGGTTCTTTGATCTATACAGCAAGTGCCTCCAATCACACAGAAACTCTCAGAATAAAAAGCTAGACCTCATTCCTACAACTTCATTCGCATTTCTTCTTTAGGTATCCAAAAGCAAACGAAACAACATTTCCTCAATGGCTCTGACCCATGGCAGGGTAAGGAGAGTCACTGAGTGAGACAATCGTGTAATTAGAAACATGGAATATATATTGTCACTTGTGCAAATGTCTGTTAATAGAGAAATGAGATATAATTTCATTCTCAGAACCAGGAAGAGCCTACCTATGAGGAGTTAGATTGCATAAATAGTCCAGATTAGCTTCCAATCCAAACAATGCAGAACTATTATCATCGCGATCACTGGGATTCATGGCATCGTTGCTTACTTGTGAATTGGTTAATGTTTCAGATGCTGATGATTTTATCATCTCACGGCCCATAAATGCGCCGATCCTGACAGATCCATAATCCGCACCTCCGACACTGTAGAGAAACCCAGGTGTTAACAATTTATCCTTTGTGGGTACGAATTTACAAAGATTACTTTGATATTAACACTGTTTATTACAAATATTTAACAGAAATGCAAATATGCAAACACATCTCATCGTAATGCATATATATAGAGAACAGTCTGAGCACATGTCTAATAAAATGGAAGCCAAGAAAGGAAATGCATCAAGTGATTCACGGTTCACCACTTCACATCTGAGCACATGCTTCTCCGACGGTCTATATACCACAAGTATGCCAGAAACTAAAGGTAGAAAGAAGAAGATGCAATATCTCACGCATAGCGTAGAGAAATCGCTTCACTACCCTAAGGGCTTGTTTGGATAACAAATAAGGATGGAAAGTGAGGGGAGGGGTATAGGGGGAAAGGAAAGGGAGGGGAGAGAAGGGGGTATGGTTGTTTGGATTCAATTTCCCTCCAAATCTTTCCTATGATGGAGGGATTTTGGTTTGCCTTGGGAGGAGCGAAATGGATCCCTCCAAATTAATTAACTACAGAACAAAAAAGCAAGACATTAAGGCCATATGAGTTTTTTAGAAAAGAATGTGACCGTGTTTGTACAAGAAAGTACCTGTGCCGAATTCCTGAATCAATACCCCAAAAACGTATATGACTTGGGATTTCTACAACTCCCAACACCTCAGCAGGCTGAGCAAATGCAAAACGTAATTACACCATCGTTATATGTCAGTCAATACTCAATATGAATAATCCGATAGCAGTAAAGCCATTTATTGCATTAAAGAGACAATCGTCGTTATTTGTCAGTAGATACCCAATATGAGCATCTGCTAACAGTAAGGTCATTTATTCCATTGAGGAGACATTTTTTGCACTGTACCTGGCAGATCATTGCTAAAAGCTTATTTGCTTCACCACAAGCTGAGGCCATCTGGTCCATGACACCACATGGAGCTCCAACAACGCGATTTTCAACCTTAGGTAGAGCAGATAGGATGATCAAGAAAAATGGCAAGAGAAGTATGAGAATGGCTATGAAAATCTAGTAGAGGGATCATTTTGTGGTTTGCAAGTTACCATCTGACAAAGCAGAGCAAGGTTTCTTGGAGAGAGATCTAATCCTGAGAATACATACACACGTAAAATCTCATCAATTATTTTTTTCTAGAACTAAATGAATTAGGTAATTACATAACAGATAATAGAAGGGTGGGAGGAGGGTAAGCAGTTTAATGGTTACAGCTCCAAGTGTGGCAGCCAAACATTTCATTAGCTACTGGCTACTGTTGATGTAACAAATTTATGAGCATTATAACTTAATCCACAGATATCCAGTGATGACAAACAAATACTGAGTACTATTTAAAAGTAGTATGTTTACTTTGAAGTATTTCATACACGTATTTTTTTTCTATTATTTCGCTCATATAGTCCTTTATAGTATATTTTAAAAAAATATTTACCAATTACAATTTAGAGTTTAGTTATCATTTAGGAAATTTACACATCACATGCGAAAATTCTTAATAATCCAAGCATATAATATTCTTCCTTTTTTTAAAGACAAATTTGTAAATCAGTCTTTCTAAAGGTAAATTAAATAAACCTGGTTATTTATAATGGTCTTATAAATTTTAAATAATGTTGAATTTCTTTGAGAATTATATTATTCATTTTTTTTGCTACATAGAATTATATTATTCATAATGTAGCATCATATGCCATAATTGAATGGCTGTAATTTTTTTTTTAATTATTAAGGATAGAATCAGATAATGTAATCTGAAATTAAATGTTATTGAACTTATAAGAGGCTTCTACGCTTACAAATGTCCACATATATCTTTTTTAATGTTTGGAGAAATCAAAATTTATTATTTAATTACTCTTATTTCTCTAATGTTATTTGTTGTTTGAAAGTAATTATTCATATTTTTATTGTTCGTAGGCTATCGCAAAGATCCGTACGAGGACGAATATGATATAGACTCGGACTGCGAATAAGGTAAAAATGATGGCTTACTCGGTATTATTGCGAATATTATGAGTAATTGCATGTATAATATGTTTTATTAACTTCTATAACTTGAAAGATTGTTATTATTGCCTTATTATTTCAAAAATTTGACCATATATATGTCAAATTATTATAAAATTAATGACACTCCGTACTAAAATCTTTTGGTTACAATGTTCATGCACAAAATCATATTTTCAACAAAAAGAAAATTTTCACTCTGTCCAAATATAATCTTCTAGCTTTCTTCATAACCTTCTTTTCTATTCACGTGTTAATTTATCGTCACTCTTCCCTCTTTTCTATTTACTAAACCATCTCTCTTTACTTTACTTTAATTTACTATAAGTACTGGCACATTTTTTTTAATGCACAACTAAGAAGATAAAATAAAGATAGAAGTATAATACATAGATGCAAAAAGATAAGGTCAAAGTGTTGTCTAACAGATCGTCTAGACTCAAATGGAAAACATATATAAACAGATGATGTATTAATATAAAGTCGGTACATGAGCCACAAAAGTGACTGCAGTAGCATCAGAAGAAAAAAGTAAGAATAGAAACAAAGTCAAAGGTGCAAGCGTTTACCATGAGCAGCTGCAACAGCTGTCATGCTAGCAACTTCCACGGACGCAGATGAGGAAACACCTTTTCCTTCAGGTACGGCGGAAGAAACCTGCAAGTTTATCCCATTTAAGTCCAACGATAAAACAATTACATATCAGTACATTCCTTGCACTACCAACCAGGTTCTTTACCCCCACGTTCTTTGCACGTTCCTTTTTGGCTTGTTCCATTGAATTTTCACACTTGTATTTTTTGGCAAGCAATGAAGTGTAAGCAAGTGAGTTTTTTCCATTCGCTTGCACTCTCTCTCTCTCCACTACCAACCAATTGTGTGAATCCGAAGTGTATAAAAGCCATTTTAATAGAGGGAGTACTATAAAAAAAAAGATGAAAGATAAACTAATACCAGTAAACTAATGCTATTCTCGAATCGTACACCCAATTCTGTCATCAAAACAAGAATTGTGCCTGCCACATACGCTGCCCACCTACAATAAATAATGAATGTAAGAACAAGAAATACCAATGAAATACAATTTAGCAAGACTGCAAGCAGAAACGGACTTCTGGGAAGGATCTCGGGAGAAGTATTTCTGAGCTGCCTCGTATGATATTGGCTTGTCTCCATCCATAAAGTCTGACAAATCCATGTCAAATGTTGGACCACGATTGCTCAACTCTGCCCCAAATGAAACCTTTGAACAACAAATCAAATGACATTCATGAATAGTTTGCCATCAATAGGTAAGTAGTGGAATTCTGTTTGGTCGGCAGTAGTTAATGAAAGTAAAAGGAGCCAAACAACTTTTTATAAGTGGTTTTTTCCTCGAAGAGCTGTTATTTAACTCTGAGTGCCAAAATATCCAGTATCTCGAGTGCCACACTATCACAATTAACAATCAATCTGATTTTCTTCTACCTCAGAAAGTAATTCAATATGGAAGAGAAAAACACTCATTACTTACAATTTGTAGCACAGGCGTAGGTCCCTGCCCCTTGTCCTGCTGTCTAGCCTGTGCATGCTTCCAAAGGCGATGTTTACTAGGGTGGTTCTTTTGCAACGCAACATGGCAAGCTTCTTTAATAGGCATCTGAAAGTAAAGGTGACAATTGTGAAGCAGTGAGAGGATATAACACCTGACAAAATAAAGATTTTCAGAAACCACGACATTAACTGGTGTCTGAGATCTATAAACATATCTAGAGGTCCAGAGAAATCTGCCATCATGATTTCCAGAATTCCATCAGCTTCTGTACATAACTTTATATACGACAGTCTCCTAATGCATAAACTGTAAAGTGACTTGAAAAGGCAATTAGGACCAATGAATTTGGCATGTGGCACAAACTATGACTCTATGAGCAGAAACAGGGTACGTGACATAGAACCATTCCCATATTATTTGACATTTAACAGTCAACTTTCTGCAAATGATACTCAGCTGAAATAGAGTTCTTGAACATAATTAATGCCAGATAATGCATTATTAAAGTTAAGCTACTAAAAGAGGAGTCTCGACTGAGATTTTAAACCATGGTCACAATTAAGCTACCAAAAGAGGACTCTCAAGGAATTACCTGCAATACAAGGCTCCCAGAATAGTCCGCAATTCCTCCCATAACATCCAACCTTCCAGGTGCTCTGGTCACATATATCTCCTCCTATTAGTAATACAGAGGAAATATAAGACAGCGAAAAAGTGTACTTCGTGCCAAAAGAATAAGTGGAAGGGAAGATATTTCTAGCTTGAAATATCTCCATGTAAGATTTTTTAGTTTCAAACAGCAAAAATGTAGACTTCTTTCAGTTGTTTAAACTTGTTTTAGACATAACAGAACACCAAGCTCTCAAGTAGATCAAAAGATGACCCGACCCCAAAAACCGACCGAAACCCGCCCGGAAATAACCCGACCGAAAATAACTTGGAACCCAAAAACGACCAAACCCGATAAAGACCTGTACATTTAGGGCCAAGAGTCAAGACACGACCCGGCCCATAAATGGGAAAGTTTATAGAAAATTTGTATTTAAAGCAAATGAAACCAATATAAAATGATTAAAATAATGTAACTTACAAAATATTGAAATAAAGCATGCTTATTGGAATATGTTTAAACGCATAGTTTTACCACATTATTATTTAATGAAATGATTAGCATGCAAAATTACAAATATAATAACTATTTGTTACGTACGTGTAACAAGTGATCAATCCAATACTTGTTATATAGTTACGATATTATATATATTAGACAAAAATTGTTTATTTTTACTAATATCATGTATCAAACTGGATAATTATAATAATTAACAAAAACTATATCTTTATAATTCAAATTAAAGAAAATAAACATCTGTAAAAGTCGTTAATTTAACCCGGTCCTGACCATAACCCGGCCCGAAACCAGTACGAACCCGAGATAATCAAACCCGTAACCTTCTCGCCTGACGAGTTTGACAAGTCTAGTCTCAAGTGTTCTGTTTTCATCTCAACAGACAAAATGAGAAGATACTCCATAGTGAAAACAACTACCTAAATGATCAGACTAAAGGCTTATGACACTCACAGTCTCATACTGTTCTTGACAAGAAAAACTACTAAGCTTTGGCCAGCAAAAGAGAAAATAAGAATCTACATTCAACTGAGATGAGTTACTATCATTTATCATTCTAAACTGGCAATGCTTTAAGATAGAGATAGGACTTTCTTTTACTAAGTGCAAGTGGGTAACAAGATTCTTTTGTTCGCAACAAGCACTATAATCCATATTTTCTACTCGTGTGACAAGCTTAATTACATTAACCATTAATAGAAAAAATTATGCCTAGCAATTTCAATTTGACAATTAACAACCAAAAGCATGAAGCAAGGTCCTAGGACAAAAGAAAACACCAACCTCCCAGTTGAAAAATGCTTTAGCAGCCTTGTTCTCCCGCCTGTGATGCTTTGTATTTTTCTCAGTATAATTACCAAGTTCAGCCAAGTTACTCAAAAAACTTTTTGTATCTTGAAGATCAAGAAGATCACCATGAAGAATTTCGAACTCCTTGTATCTGGGAAACATAAATTATTAGTGAATCTGCTGTCATAAGCAAAACAACTACTAAAGATTTTAGAGGCTCACAAACTCTCAGAATCTTCAGCTGCTCCATCAGTACCAAGCTTAGGAGAGCCAGAACGACGACCAAGTTCATATTGTGCGTTGGCGTACCATTCAGGAATACTGAGCTCTGGATCTCTACCAGGCATTCTTTGAAGTTGATATCCAAGAACGATAGCATCACGTAATCTTCTAGCACCGCTAAACTGCGTTGAAGAATCCACCACAAAACATGAGAATAAGAACGAGCAGAACATATAGAGCAGGGCTAAAGGAGTGAAGCAGACAGTGGAGTCTAAATTTTTTACAAGTACTTCTATGTATAGTTCTATGGTGATGAAAACATTTATAAAGTAACTTAGAATTCCTTCACTGACCTTATCTGAGACGTAGTATTTCCCAACAGCAGCATCCTGCAAAATGCGTGCAGCTACCTGCAATTTTGAAAATGATCACGACATATAACTCCTCTGTGTCAAAAAGGCTGTACACACATTTATGTGTAAAAAATGGATCAGATGATCTCATTGCAGAGACACTTGAAAACGTTAAAAGACAAGTAAAAACACTATCAATCTGGAAAGAGAACATCACATCATTATAGGTGAGCATAACCTCTTAATTCAATTACAAAATAAATGCCACTAGGCTTAAAAGCACTGAGATATAATCCAATAGCAAAGCCATACAGCAGCACAAAAAGGGAACTCAGGTATTCCAGTCCACCCAACAAAAAAAATTAACCCTCAAAGCTAGATTACGAAAGGGTCCTCCAAGGTATAGGAAAAACGTCAAACTCATGGAAATACTCTTCAAAGTAAGCAGAAAACCATTGGCACAGGTTTCAGATAAAAGGGTTTATTTGTCCCTTTATAGTCTATATATTAACTGATGTGAGATGACAGTAATTATCTCACAAAGCAAAGGATCCTAATATGATAAATCAGATTACTCGCATCTTTCTACAGCACAAATATAATGGAATCCACCCTTGCATGTGGTGGGAGTTTCCCATGTGCTACATAGGTGTTACTTTAATCTGTCATCAGGTAAGGGTAATAAGTTTAAGGTCTTTGTGCAGGCGCTCAATGAATATATAGTAGAAAAGCTTCTTGAAAAGGAGAGAGGGGAAGGAGAACAAGTAGTCCTTAGATTCATTACTCTATATTGCTGCCATTACAAAAAAATTCCCAATCACATACAAGTGTAAACATACCTCACCGCCATTTATACCACCTGTATAACAGGGTTTCAAACTCATAGCACGATCAATGTAGGGCTTCCAGTGTCCAGTAAGTAAATCTCTCCTTATCATCTCAACCCCACATTGGTAATACTACAGTGATAACCATATTTTGACATTAGACAGTCAGACAAAAAAAACCATTGGCGATGCCTCCGAATCAAAACATATTTTTTCAAACCACAAATACCTACCTCTAAAAGATTTCTTAGAAAAGGTTCCTCATTAAAATAATCTCTGCGTACAAAGACGAAAGGCAGCTTGTATGCCAAGGCTTCACTTGCTGTGCCATATCCAATTTTTCCTGAAATAAAAAAATAAAAAATGGAAAATGATTAATACCTCTTGAAAAACACACATGTTTTCAGCTTCTTACATACTATTACACATATTAGTACCAACCAAGCATACAATCACATGCTGCAATCACATCAGGTGTATACGCATCTCTCGCAAGCTTTATGAAACTTGGCGGAAGCACATCCTTGTCAGAAGCTCCACATACCTTTTTCAGGAAAGGAATTAGATAACAGTGCAAGTTGTGGAGTATAAAAATCTCAGTTTACTATGAAAAAAATGTTCTTAAACCTACTTACCAGGCCTTTCCAGCCAGGAGGTAAATGCTCTTCAGTGAAATTCAAGCCTGATGGCTGTGCAAAATACAAAATAATAATGGAAATAAATAACCAAGACTTTATGATGGCATTCATAATATACTCAAAACATGCACGTCTAAAGATTAGAAATCAGCAAGGCGATTCGATTTAGAGCAATGTTAACAATGTAAGACTAGTAGCTTGTTAGATATACTAGATACATTCTAAATGATCTATAATTTGTTTTTTTTTGGTCAAGCAAAGAAGGTTATCTCGTAAGCATAGCTAAGAGACAACTGGACAACTTACTTGACCACCGAAGTTTAAGATCAGCAGTTTTGTATCAGCTTCAACCCCAAGTTCTTCCCTTACCTATATGAACGCATTAAAGTGCTTAATAACAATTAAATAACATAAAGTACTAGAAAATGTGAACGGCAAGCACCAGAAGTTACGAACTCAAACCTCCTTGCGAGATTTGTGTAACCTCCTGACAACGAGAGGTACATCAATAACATCGCGAAATGCCGGCACTGCAAATAAAAGCAAGTATTATGAGCTCTCCACATACGATAGTGTCGATTAATCATATTGTTGCATATTAATCATGACTAACTTGGGCAATATCCTGGGAGCCGGATCAGGAACTCCGCGTGAGAATAATCTTCCGCAATCTGAAAATGTTAGAAGAATGATAAGTTAAGCGTCGATTTCCAGCTGAAAAAATTGTTGCATCTAGATACTTAAGTAACAAAACTATTTGCAGCATAACATATTATAAGAACATGCTCAAAATGGTTTTACTAATGACTGCAAGTTCGAAAGAGAGACTGACTAACTTTAAGGACACAGGTTAAATATTGACAATCTAATGCTGACAGCCTGACATTATAATAATAAAAACTAAAGACTCTGACAGAACAGGCTACAATTATCAGAAGAACTAATGTTGTAGTGAGAATGGGAGTACGAGGGGAGTTTCAGAACTTCAAAGCAAAATAAGACATCCATTAGGATCATCAATCTCACTGCGCATGGG
>JAIUZE010007575.1:0-30263 GCA_022085475.1 Heliosperma pusillum | reverse complement strand
CAAAAGTCAAGAAAAGTAAAACTCGACTCAAAAGTCAAGAAAAGTCAAACTCGACTCAAAAGTCAAGAAAAGTCAAACTCGACTCAAAAGTCAAGAAAAGTCAAACTCGACTCAAAAGTCAAGAAAAGTCAAACTCGACTCAAAAGTCAAGAAAAGTCAAACTCGCCTTAAGACGGGCTTTTCATGAAATCTCACAGAAATTCCAAATACGAACTCGGAAATTCTAAATTCGACTCGGAACATAAAATTATAAATTAAAACTTAAATTTGCTGAAAAGATTTCGTAAAATATTTCTACTAGAAAAATAGGGTACATTTCCGGGTGTTACAACTATCTCATCATTAACATAATATCAAGATCATCAAATCTCAACAACATATAAATATCTAACAAAATATCATCCTAATTATTAATTTAATCATTAATTACATGTTAATTAATCAAGATTATACTTAAAATATGATTAAGAAGAAATAACAAGATTCAAGCTGAAGGTCACTTACAAGGCTTGGAATATATATAAAAGATTTAGAACAATGAATTCCTCAATAAATCCAAAGAGAGATTAAGAAATAATTAGAGAACAATTAGTTTTATATTAGAGAGATATTAGAATTTTCATGAGAGTTTATGATACTAATGAAAAATTATGAAGAAGCAAGAGAGAGAAAATCCTTTTATATTGGATATGGCCCACGTGAAGAATATAATGACTGTAAGTTTCTTAAACCCATTATTAGACATTTCAAATAACATATTATAATTATTTTACTAATTAAACTAGTGGATCTTATGCATGCATAACAAAAGAGGAAGAAAGAACAATTTCCTTACATTGAGAATCAATCAAATGGGCACAATACTTGAACACCTTTCAAATATTGTTCTTGAGCTTATAATATTAGGATGAACTCCCACGTTTCAAAGTAGAAACTCTATTCTAAGTGCCACCCAAGACAACCCTTAAATCACAGCAAAATACTAAACTAGTGTATATATAGTAGTAGCCCTTAATAATATATCTAATAACTTTTGTTACAACACTAGTAATTTTTATTAGAAAATATGAACTCAAGTTTTTGTGAAAAAATACTCAAGTTTTCTTTTATTGTGAGAGAGGAAAAAATAGAGAGATAAGCATAACATGCAAATGTGAGATGTTGAAGTGTATAAGAAGGAAAAATCCTCTTGTTCTTGGCATGTGTCAACCGGCCACACACGCCACATGGGTGAGGTGTTGTCATTTTCATTTTGCTCTTAAGAATGAAAATAGGTAGTGTGTAGATTTTAGGCTAGTGAATCATTATGTCTAATTCCCAATTAGAATAATACTCAAAACCTAGTCACCCCACTACCTACCCAAAACCGGTGCACCCACTTAAAATGGGTGTCCATTTTATTTTTGCATTTACATATGTAACATGTAATATGTAATTTAGATTTTAAATGTGCATTTAACCAATGTAAATGCAATTTCATAAGAAATAAATTAGAATTAACATTTTAAGTCATATTTTATAATCACATGTAAATAAAATGGGTCATCTCATATTTGGTAAATATAATCTACAACTAATTGTAATTATAATCAACCAATTTTGCTTATAGCTATACAATTAATAAGCTTACATGATTAGGGGATTGTCCTTTAGGTGTGACTCAAGGGATTAACTGATCATCACCGTCATATGACAGTAACGTTAAACTCTAGTGAGCCAACCGTTACCGATTAATGTTGACCAGTTGAATATAATATTTGTCATCCCTTTGTATTATGACTATTGAGATTTAATTATGTGATCTCACTATTGATGAGGACACTTACTCCAACAAACTCCCACTTGTCCGCGGCAAGTGTGCGACACCAATTCTCTTGTCCTATTATTATCTCCCACTCAACGCAAGGTGTCTTGCAGGTCGTACTTGCATTCAATTATATCAAGAGTGATTTCCTTGATCTAAAGAGTAACTGTCTGGCTGGAATTATCTACCATAGATACCTTCCGAGCGTGGCCATGCATTTCCAACTTACTACTCCTCGAGTGGCCCTGATATTTTAAATTACCCTGACAAGGGGTGGACAATTCCTATCCCATTATTCCCTTCGAATAGTCACAGCTCATCATGACTCAAAAAATGCCGATTTGACCCCAGTTACGAAGATAGTAAGCGTAAATCAAAGTCATTTTGAAACTGTGCCATCTTAGGCGAAGAGTCTTTAGTCAAAGAATTGACTAAAAAAGAATACTATAGAAGCTCTTAGCACGACCAGGCTATATGAATTGCCCGAACTCTATAAGCGGTCACTGCCCGACAGAGTGTCACATATAGTCTGCCTATGTGATCAACCAGTCATCCCTTATGACCCTATGGCACTTGACTTTGCCATCAATCGCATCACACTCAAGTCACTTTTAGACGTAACCTCATATAAGCAACTAGGGGCTAATACTTATGTTAATCCTGTTCACTTTAATAGGGGTCAAAGTTGTCACTACAACCTATTTGGATATATCAAAACGCAAAATGATTTTTAGAAAATCAAACGATAAATGTGATTATAACAATAAACACAATGTTATTGTTTCATATCTTATAATCTAAAGTGTATATGATCCATGACACTTCATGGTGATCTTGTTAAAATGCAATAAAGGCTTGAGTAGTGAATATACCATGTATTCATTTATTCCAACCTTATGAATGGCATTTCCTTCAATTCAACGTTATTCCTAATAACATGAATTTATCTACGTACATTTCTAGATCTCTATCTAGTGCTAGGCTCTTTAACTTGAAAGATGCTCCCACGCGTTATCATGATAGTTGATAGGTATCGTGGTGAAAGAATCTACCATTACTTCCTTATAAGCCACCTTACCATCATCATGATGTACTAGGTCTTTATTTGCAAACATTTTAATGATCGACTCTGCAATCATCCTTTTTAGGTATTCGCGTCTTGTATAACAAAAGCTTGTCAAGGATTTTGACAAATCCTTATAAGTTTAGAAATTTGGGTTGTATAACTTTTAACACATGTCCAAGTTTTCTTTACCAAACACAAGAATGATTGCCCAATTCTCCTCGAGAATTTTATGGATGTTCTTGTAGGCTAACCAATGACTCTCATATGGATTAATTTTTTTATTGGCTTGTCATGCTCCAATCATATACAATTTATTAAGGTATTTACATATCATGGCATACCTGATTGGCCTAACGGCAGAAACATTTGAAATCACGTGATCAACAAGTCTTAGGTTCAGTGGATGACTATGACCTTTTCATAGTGATCCCACTTTCATGAACATGAATTACCTACTCAATTTGTTGAAATAGTTGAAGGATCTTATCAATATAAGACACTTGCCTAAAAGCAAAGCTAAAATCTCCTATTTCATAATAGATTTTGATTTTAGTATACATGATGCTCTATTTCATCTAGAATTGAAAATACAGCCACTCCTTTACTAAAGGTAATAAAAATACGTCACTCACAATGAGTAATACGTCATTTACGTGGAAGACAGTTTCTCCCACTGAACTTCATGTCTAAACGTGATAACTTTAAACTCCCTCTCAAATTCATGTCTATACATGGCTCCTCGACAATTCGAGTGAAACTCTTCTTATATCACATAATAGAAAAGATCATCACAACCTCTAAGTATTGGTCGAAACCTTTGGCTTGTGTCGTGTACACACCCCATTCCAAATCCTTATTTGGAACAATGGTTTTGGTGTATGTTTTGTACACACTCACTATGACGTATATTACTGATGATTTGGATCTTAGCATAATTACACATTAACGTAGCTTTTGTAGACATCTTTATGTCCATCTACGCAACTATCTTTGGACAACTCCAAATAAATCATTCCTATGCACATATTCCAATTAGTTACATAAGGCTCTTATGTACAAAACCGAATTTAAAATTACTAGGTACTTCCACATAATAGATCATAACCTCATTATATAAAGAAAATTTTCTTTTGGTCTCCTCACTAGTCAAAGTATTCACATAAAACGCTTTCTTTTGGTCTCCTCACTAGTCTTGAGTCTAACCTAAGAACATTTTCTTTTGATTTCCTCACTAGTTCCTTACTAGTTTTACGTTGTGGCTTATTTTCTCCCACTCTATCTTTTAGGAAAAATACAATTATTTTTATTAAAGATAGCCTAATGAGCCACGAACAATTTTGTACTCATGATCATGAAGGAGGTAGAAGTAACACAATTTGACCTTAAAAGATCTATTAAAGACTTCATGGAAAAGACATTGTATCTTAGCTTTGAGATAGAGTAGTTCTATAAGCTTAAGAAGTGGAGTCATATCCATGTCATTTACCATTTTTATAAATGATGTTGCAAATTAGTTTGGTAGATTCCCTACTTTGTGTTCAATAACTCAATAATGACTTAAAAATTGATCTTTCAAAAGAAGAATCAAATTCTTACCTCATGAATTTATTATATTTATCCAATAATCAAAATCCTATAATGATCAATTTGATTCGATGCAATTTATGTTATTTAGTGCAAGTTTTGTATAATGAAAATTTTTAGAACTGTAAAGTTTCAACAAACCGAGTGACTTGGGTTGAAAACCTAGTCACTAATATTAAATTACAACCAATTGTTCTTGAAATAAGAAATAAACATACTTCCATGTCCAACAAGGAAATAAAAGAAGTTCTAAACAAAAATGTCTTATATTACAACCAAATTAAAAGGGGAGACAATACATAATGAGGACAAGCTTCCATAGGTCTTCAACCATGGGTGACTACTTTGAGCTTCCCTTCAAGAGACTTCTTAGGCTTGTTTGTGTAAGTTTCTTAAACTTAATATTAGACATTTCTAATATCATGTTACAATTAGTTTACTCATAAACTATTTAGATCTTATGCATGCATAACATTTAAAAACAAAGATAAGAAGAAACATTTTCCTTACATTGATTTAAAGTATTTTGGGCACAAAATAGGACTCCTTCTCAATCTTGTTCTTGAGCTTAAAATATTTGGGATAAATTTTCATGTCCTTAGTATAAGAACTCTCCTTTTGTTGCACCAAGAAAATAACCAAATCTCTACTATATTATTACTATAAGTAATATAATAGAAGCCCTTAAATATATATATCTTCTAATAACTCTTTCAATACCTTAGTAATTTTATTAGAGATTTATGAACTAAAGTCTTAGAAAAACTTCTCAAGTTGTTTCTAGTGTGAGAGTAGGAAATTTTTAGAGAGATAAGTATATCTTTTGAATATGTAATCAAGTAGTAAAAACAAGAGGAAAAACACTCCTCTTATGGCCTTACTTGGCCGGTCATGGGATCCTATGGGGAAGGGTGTTGCCTTTTTCTTTTTGTCTTCACAAGACAATAGATGATGTATAGAAATAGGCTAGGTAATCATGTGATCTAATTCTCAATTAGAACACCTAATCAAGCCTAAAATCCTACCCTTGTGGCTCCCAAAAACAGGTGCTAAACATGTAAAATGGAGTCCATTTTATTTTTTTAATTTGTCATATGTCACATATGTGACATGTGACATGTAACATGTAATTAGGCTTATAGATGTACATTTAACTAATTTAAATGCAATTTCATAACAAATAAATTAGACTTAACATTTTAAGTCACATTTTATAATTACATGTAAATAAAATGGGTCATTTCATATTTGGTTAATATAATCTACAACAGTTTGTAATTGTAATAGACCAATTTTAATTATCTCAAATGTTTCATAAACATAATGCATTCTTAGTAATATAATAATTAAATTACTAAAATGAATCTTATTTAATAATATTACAATAAGATATAATTGTCACTTAAAACCTGTTCAAATTAAGGGATTAATTAATCTGTATCGCTATACAATTAATTAATGTACATGATTAGGGGATTGTCCTTTAGGTGTGACCTCAAGGGATCAACTAATCACCACCGTCATACGACAGTAACGTCAAACTCAATTGAGCCAATCGTTACCGATTTATGTTGACCAGTTGACTATAATATTCATCATCCCTTTGTATTCTTATTATTGAGATTTAATTACGTGATCGCACTATTGTTGAGGACACTTATTCCAACAATATCCCACTTGTCCGAGAAAAGTGTGCGTCACCAATTCTGTTGTCCTATTACAATCTACCACTTTAATGATCAATTTGATTCGATGCAATTTATGTCTCTACAATCCATTTGGATATAACAAAGCACAAAAACCGAGTTTATGAAACTCAAACGATAAATGTGATTATCATGTATGAACAATCAACCCAATGTTATTGCTTCATATCATATAATCAAAATTATATTTCGTCCATGACAATTTGATAAGTGAATATTTGTATGGTTTTAACCCCAATTTAGCTCGGTTTTGTATGTCATTTGTGCTTTGTTAAGCCACTTTATGAGCTAATATCGTCTTCTAGGCGAATTCCTGTGTTCTAACCTATTTTGTAAGGAAAGTGACGTTTCTACGCCCTCTTTCTATATTCCCGAGCATTTGCCTAGAACCCGACGATTTGAAGAAGCAAGCTTGACCAAGTGAAAGGCATTTCAAGAAGGTTCACTAATTCGAAAGAGAGAAGAAGCAAAGACAGTTTCGTAGTTGTCGGAAGATCAATCAATTAGGCGGAAGCAATCATCGCTTTACATCAAACCCTATCAACAAACCCGACTCAAGAGGTCAAGGGGGATGATGGAAGTCAAGTCAAAGCGAAGGAAGATGAAACGTTAGTCAAATACTTCTAGATGACAACTTACCTGATCGGGTAAGTGTGTACCCGATCGGGTATGTGTGCTGCTTCGAGCATTGCGGCTCCTTCATCCTATTTTTGACCTATGTGTTTAATGCCCGACCTCTTCTCCACGAAACCCTAATACTATAAATAGATGCTCTAGCCCTCATATCATATCATCCATCTCTTCACACAACATCTCTTCTCTTCTTACATTTCTCTTTAGTTTAGTTCTTCTTCTTTCTTAGTTTAGTTTAGTTTTAGTTTTCTCTAGTTTAGTTTAGTCTAGTTCTAAGTTTTCTTCAATTGTAGTTGTTCTAGTTGTAATTGGAATTCAAGTTTCCGGGTTTGCATTTCCTATTCAAGTTCTTATTCCATTTCAATCTTTGCTCATCCTTTTCGGTAATCTTTATTCTCGTCTTTATATTATAGTTTCATTTTCTTTTAGTATTTCCTTTATCATGTTTATCATTCTTAGTTTTATAATCTTAGTTTTCCTTTCATTGTTAATCATGCATAAGTAGTCACCCTTCTAGGGTGTACGATACCAATGTCAGATTAATTAAAAGATGATAATTGGATAAAAGAAATTGTGCCTTTAAAACGTTGTGTCTATGCATGTTTGGATTGTAATGATAGTTATCGACTTTTGGCCAAAATCATTTGACTAGTATGGATATCTTTTCCAAGGTAGACATACGAGAATTGAATAGACAAAGCATGACATGGTAGATTAAGACCTAGTAAATCGCATAAAAAGCCTGCTAGACCATCTGATCTATGATTGTAATGAACACATCATTCTTACGAACTCACAATGAATTATTCGCATATCCTGAATCCAATTTCATCAATATATTAATCTACATGTGTGAACCTACTTCCCTAGATTGTTTTCTTTATTGCATTGATTCATTTTCCTTATAGCATTTAGTAATTAGTGACAAACATTCGCCAATCGTCCAAGGTAGAGTTCTAACCATAACTATTCACAAGTATCTCCCGTCTCCCCAAGATCGACCCCTTACTTCCCTAATTACATTAATTTGTTGTTAGCCTAGTCTGGGTTATTTATCTTTGATTAGGGTACGCGACAACCCTATCACAATTCGTGACGATCTTATTAAATGCAATAAAGGCTTGGGTAGTGAATATACCATATATTCATTTATTCCAACCTTGTGAATTGCTTTTTCCTTCCATCCAACGTTATTCTTAATAACATGAATTCATCTACGTACATGTCTAGATCTCTATCTAGTTTTGTTCTCTTTAACTTGAAAGATGCTCCCACTCGTTATCATGATAACTGATAGGTATTTAGGTGAAAGGATCTACCATTAGCTCCTTGTAAGCCATCTTATCCTCATCATAATGTACTATGTCTCTATTTGTAGAATTGATAATGATTGACTCTTCAATCATCCTTTTAGATATTCACTTCATATATAACAAAAGTATGCCTAGGATTTCTACAAATCCTTATAAGTTTGGAAATTTGGGTTTGGGTAACCTTTACCACATTACCAAATTTTCTCTACCAAACACAAGAATGAATCCCTAGTTCTCCTTGAGAACCCTATGGATTTTCTAGTCAGCTATCCAATGACATTCATGTGGAATAATTTGTTATAGGCTTGTCATGCTCCCAGCATACAATTTATTTAGGTATGTGTATGTAATGGCATACATGATTGGTATCATGTGATCAACAACTCTTAGGTTTAGTGGATAACTATGAGCCTTTCATAGTGATCCCACTTTTATCAACATAAATAACCTATTTAACTTGTTGAAATAGATAAAGGCTCTTATCGATATAAGTCACCTTTCCAAATGCCAAACTAAAATCTTCTATTCCACAATAGATTTTGATTTTAGTATACATGTTTCCCTCTTTCATCCAGCATTAAAATCCAACCATTCCTTTCAAAAAGGTAACACGAATTTCATGTCTTTACATGATTACTTTAACTTCCACTTAATTTCATGTCTATACATGACTTTTACTACCACTGAATTTCATGTCTATACATGACTTTTTGACAATTCGAGTGAAACTCTTCTTATATCTCATAAAAGAAAATATCATCATAACCTCTAGGTAGATGCCTTAGGTAGGTAGATACCTTAGGCTTGTGTCATGTACACCTCCTATTCCAAATCCCTATTTGGACATATGGTTTTGATGTGTATCTTATGCACACCTACTATGAGGTATTTCATTGATGATTCGGATCTAAGCATAGTTACGCATTAACTTGGCTTTTGAAGAGATCTACATGACTATCCATGCAACTACAATTGGACAACTCCAAATAAAACATTTTCTTTACATAGATTCCATTTAGTTTAATAAGTCTCTTATGTAACAAAATCAAATTTTTTTAAAAATTTCTAGGTACTTCTACTTCATAGAGCATAATCTTATTATTTCAAGAACATTTTCTTTTGGTCTCGTCACTAGTCGAAGGATTTACCTAAGAAGTCTTTGTTTTGGTCTCCTCACTAGTCTTGAGTCTAACTTAAGAACATTTTCTTTTGGTTTCCTCACTAGTTCCTAACTAGTTTTTCGTTGTGGCTTATTTTCTCCCTCTCTGTCTTTAGAAAAATACAATTATTTTCTTTAAAGATAGCCTTATGAGCCACAAACAATTTTGTACTCATAATCGTGAGGGAGGTAGAAGTATCACAACATGACCTTAAGTGATCTACTAAAGACTTCATTGTAAATACATCGAATCTTAGCTTCGAGATAGACTAGTTCTATAAGCTAAAGAGGTGTACTCATATTCATGTCAATTACAATCTTTATAAGTGGTGTGGCTAATTGGTTTGGTAGACTCCCTACTTTGAGTTGAATAACTCAATTTTGACTTAGCAATTGATCTTTCAAAGTGAGAATCGAATTCATAGTCTTCTATTATAATGATCCAATCATCATAATACTAATATGATCAATTTCAGTCGATACAATTTATGTTATTAGTGCAAGTAGAGTATGATGACAAGTTTTTAGAACTAAAAAGTTTCAACAAACCGAGTGACTTGGGTGGAAAACCAAGTCACTAAATCCAATTACAACCAATGTCAATAAAAGGAATTAAACGAATTTCCATGTCAAACAAGGAAATTATAAAAGTTCTAAAAAGAATGTCTCAAAATACATCCCAAAATTTAGACAATTTCAAAATGAGACCAAGCTTCCATAGGTCTTCAATCATGGGTAGGTACCTTAGCTTCCCTTGAAGAACTTCCTTAGGCTTTCTCGTCCTTGCCTTTATCCTTGCTAGGATGCCCTAATTACAATTAAATAGGGTAAGAATCACAACTCGTATCTATATACCAAAGTTGAGATCATAACATAAACGATAGGGATAAATATTTACCTACTGGAACAATCTTTCCAGTTTTAAGATCTCCAAGATACTTAGAGCAATTCCTCTTCCAATGCCCTACGCCATTACAATAATGGCATTTTTCGTCATTGGAGGCACCCTTCTTCGGTATGGGAGAACTATTCTCAAAAGCTTTACCCTTTCCCTTGAATGTGGAGGGCTTCTTCCTTTTACTACCACCTTTCTTGAACTTCCCCTTAATATTATTTCCTTGGAGGTGGTAATATTTAGTCCCATGCCTCTCTCAGCTTGCACAGGCATCTTGTGTAATTCATGTTTTGCATATTGCAGTTTACCCTAAACTGCACATATGCTTTGATTTTCCCCAAGGAATGTAATACTTGGTCGATAACGAGTTGTTCGGGAATGGTCACCCCTTGCAATTTAAGAGTCTCAATATGCTCAATCAATTTGAGTACATGAGGGCTAACTTTTGGTCCTCTTTTAGGTTCGTGTTTAAAAATGTGGAAGCCGTCTTATATTGTAAGATCCTAGGAGCTTGTGAAAAACATGGTCACAAGCTTGGCATAGATCTCATAGGCCATGCTCATCTTATGGCACTCCCTTGAAGATCGGCCTCCATCGAGAAGATCAAAATGTTTTTTTATCGTGGTGGACTCTTTGTGGTAAGCATCATAGGCTCGCCTTGCGCCTACGGTTGACCTTTCATTAGGTGTTTCGAGAGAGGCTTTGGTAAGATAACGAAGCTTGTCGTCATCCTCCGCGGCCAAGCGAGTTGCATAACCCAATCGGTAAAATTAGCGCCTTTCTTTTCTAACTTGCATCGATCCATAAAGGATCGAAGCCATGAGACATTCGTGAGAATTGGAGCATTGGTGGTGGTGGATGAATTAGTATATGCCATTGCGAATAAACAATTTTGACTACAAATTTTAATACATAAAGGAAATGTCAACATTTATCATTTTAAATACTTGTAAACATTTTAGACAAGTTTTAACATTTAAATAGTGACCTCTACCCAACTATTATAAATGATTCCGAGATCCAAATTCATATCAACTTGGGCACGGTAAGCCGATTCATCCCTTATTAACATAATTCGGTGGATTAACTCTTTAATCGATTCTACATTAGAACTCTCGGTCGATAAAATTACATTAATATTTATCTTAAGCCCGGAACACATGCGGCTACGGTCGTGAATACTTCCGTTGAGCTCAATCCAAATTTCGAAATGATAACCTTTATTACCCCACTTACCCAACGTAACAAGTTTAGCACCCCGGTGAGCCGAGCCTACTTCCTTGCGAAATTGGGATTCATGGGTTCTACATTTGGTAAGGCTTGATCTCAATTATTTATCATGAGAGGTCATATCAATTTATTATCTATCTCGTTTAAGTGAACTAAATCAATGAATTAACGATAATTTTAATTGATACGGTCGAATACTCGATGAAATATGCATGTCATGTTATGGCGATTTGGCAATGCATGCAAACATATTAAATAAAATGCAAGCATAAAAGTAAAAACTCCAAGTATGGCCTTTCCTAGAATAGAAAATCATATATTCTATTACAAATATGGAAACCAACTCCTTTGGTCCCTTGAACTTCATAAGAACGCCTCCCAAGGTCACTGTCTCTCTCTCTCGGAACTCCTTTCCGAATGTCACCGTCTTTGGGAAACTCCGGTATTATAATTAGTTACAAAATAAATAATAAAATTACAATAATTTCCTATTATACATTTGTAACAATAAAATAATACAATAAAAGTGATACAAGATCATATTAAATTACAATCGAATCAATATTCCCTTACATTTCGGGCAATATCGATTAAAACTAAGGCCACACTAAGATAAAATTACATAATTCCAAATTACATAAACCAAAATATGACATTCATAAATTGAAAATATGACACTCATAAGTAAAAATGCAGCATTATAATATGTATAAAACATGCTCCTTTTAAATGCCAAATCCCTCTATTTTACGATTTATATCATATATAACCCGGTTTTACGGAAATGCGTGATTATAACACTTTAAAATCACCAAACAATACTTAAATCATATTTAAGTCCAAGTTAATTATCCCAACTGATTTAGGACTCAAAAATTAGTCATCACTCAATTTTTGACAATAATTCAACTTGTTGTTATTTAATTGCTCATAATTAGACTTTTAAAATCATATTTTAATCAAATAAATCCAAATTTAATTACAATAATTTCAAAATTTGAATTTTAAATTTTTTAACATTCTTGAACATTTCCATGACACTCATAATGTCAAAAATCATGGTTTAAAAGTTTTGAATCGTATCTGAGAAAAATCGGTTGCGCTTTATCGGTTTTATCAAATAAAATACATAAAGCATGCGAAAATTAATCATATTAAATTTTAAACTAGAGATATAAAATGTGGGAAATTTAAACAACCAGGAAAAATTTTCTCTTAATATGAAATGTATTTTAGCTATATTTGCTAAATAAGTCACTATTTATACCATTTTTATATTAAAAATTCATAAATCATGCTTGACAAATCACATTAGTCTCAAATTTTTCAGTCAAACAATGAAATATGCATGTGACAACATAATAAAAGTTCATGGTCAGATTCAAAGCAGAAGTATTTTTAACCATCTAACATTTATTTATTCCATTTTATCGTATAAAACTCATAAATCATTCGAAATACGTCCACTTCACACGAAATTTTACATACAATAAGTAAATTGCATGTGTGATATTGTGTAAACATTTCAAAGTCAGAAGATAAGTCTAACTAGTTTTAGCCTTTTAAACATCATTTTACTCATTAAAATGTAATAAAAGCACTAAAAATGATATTTGAGCAATATAAATTTCCATAAATCATTAAAATGACCTAAAATAATATTAGGACCAGAATATATTGACATGCAAATGACTTTGTTATTTTATCTCATAAAACACAAATTATTAGTTTTCTTTAAGTTACATTAACTCGAAAAAATTATAAATCGATTATGCATGCAACAACCAAAGCTCTTTGATACCGCTTGTAAGTTTCTTAAACTCAATATTAGACATTTCTAATATCATATTACAATTAGTTTACTCATAAACTATTTAGATCTTATGCATGCATAACATTTAAAAACAAAGATAAGAAGAAACATTTTCCTTACATTGATTTAAAAGATTTTGGGCACAAAATAGGACTCCTTCTTAATCTTGTTCTTGAGCTTAAAATATTTGGGATGAATTTCCAAGTCCTTAATATAAGAACTCTCCGTTTGTTGCACCAAGACAATACCCAAATCTCTACTATATTACTACTATAAGTAATATAATAGAAGCCCTTAAATATATATATATATATATATATATATATATATATATATATATATATATCTTCTAATAACTCTTCCACTACCTTAGTAATTTTATTAAAGATTTATGAACTCAAGTCTTAGAAAAACTTCTCAAGTTGTTTCTAGTGTGAGAGTAGGAAATTTTTAGGGAGATAAGTATATCTTTTGAATATGTTATCAAGTAGTAAAAACAAGAGGAAAAACACTCCTCTTATGGCCTTACTTGGCCGGTCAAGGGATCCCATGGGGAAGGGTGTTGCCTTTTTCTTTTTGTCTTCACAAGATAATAGATTAAGTATAGAAATAGGCTAGGTAATCACGTGATCAATTCTCAATTAGAACACCTAATCAAGCCTAAACTCCTACCCTTGTGGCTCCCAAAAACCGGTGCTAAACATGTAAAATGGATTCCATTTTATTTTTGTAATTTGTCATATGTCACATATGTGACATGTGACATGTAACATTTAATTAGGCTTATAAATATACATTTAACTAATTTAAATGCAATTTCATAACAAATAAATTAGACTTAACATTTTAGATCACATTTTATAATTACATGTAAATAAAATGGATCATCTCATATTTGGTTAATATAATCTACAACAGTTTGTAATTATAATCGACCAATTTTACTTATCTCAAATGTTTCATAAACATAATGCATTCTTAGTAATATAATAATTAAATTACTAAAATGAATCTTATTTAATCATATTATAATAAGATATAATTCTCACATATAACTTAAACTTCGTTCAATTTAAGGGATTAATTACTCTGTATCGCTATACAATTAATAAACTTACATGATTAGGGGATTGTCCTTTAGGTGTGACCTCAAGGGATCAACTGATCATCACTCTAACAGTTTGTCCTTCTCCTTGTCCTTGCTAGGGTGCCCTATTTACAATTAAAAAGGGTAAGAATCACAACTCATATCTATATATCAAAGTTGAGTTCATAACATAAATTATAGGGATAAATATTTACCAAAATGAAACAATCTTTCCAGCTTTGCGATCTTCAAGATACTTTGTGCAATTCCTCTTCCGATGCCCTACGCCATTAAAATATTGGCATTTGTCCTCAGTGGAGGCACCCTTCTTGGGCATGGGTGAGCTATTCTCAATAGCTTTGCCTTTGCCCTTGAAGGTGGACGACTTCTTTCCTTTAGTACCGCCACCTCTTTTCAACTTCCCCTTGCTCTTATTTTTAATATAGAGCACATCTTTGGTGGTGCTAACATTTAGCCCCATGTCTCTCTTGGCTTGCACAAGCATCTTGTGCAATTCATGGAGAGAGGTTTCCATGATTTTCATATTGTAGTTTACCCTAAACTGCACATATGCTTTGATTTTCCCCACGGAATGTAAAACTCGGTCAATTACGAGTTGTTCGTGAATGGTCACCCCTTGCAATTTAAGAGTCTCAACATGCTCAATCTATTTGAGTACATGAGGGCTAACCTTTTGGCCCTCCTTTAGGTTTCATGTAGAAATACACGGAAGCCGTCTCATATTGGATGATCATTGGAGTTTGTGAAAACATTGTCACTAGGTTCGCGTAGATCTCATATGTGGTTCTCATCTTTATGGCACTCCTTTGGAGAGTTGCCTCCATAGAGAAGATAAAAAAAAATTGATCGCAGAGGACTTTTCGGTAAGCCTCGTAGGCTTGCCTTATGACGGCGGTTGACCTACTTTCGGGTGTAGTAAGAGGGAATACGGTTAGGTAACGATGCTTGTAGTCACCTTCCGCGGCCAAGCGGAGTTGCGCATCCCAATCGGCAAAATTAGCACCATTCTTTTCTAGTTTACATCGATCCATGAAGGATCGAAGCCATGAAACGGTGGTGAGAGTTGGAGCGTTAGTGGTTGTGGATGAACTCGCCATTGCGACTTGAAAAATTTTGACTACAAATTTTAGACAAAAAGAAAATGTCAACATTTATTGTTTTTAAATACTTGTAAACATTTTAATAACAGGTTTAGCATTTAAATAGTGACTTCTATTAAAACTAAGGCCAAACTAAGATAAAATTACATAATTTCAAAATACATAAACCAAAATATGACATTCATAATAAAATTCCAGCATTATAATATGTATAAAACATGCTCATTTAAGTGCCAAATCGCCCTATTTATGGTTTATATCGTATATACCCGGTTTTACGGAAATGCGTAGTAATAACATTTTAAAATCACCAAACAATACTTAAATCATATTTATGTCCAATTTAATTATCCTAACTGATTTAGGACTCAAAAATTAGTCATTACTCAATTTTTGATAATAATTCAACTTGTTGTATAATTGCTCATAATTAGAGTTTAAAATCATAGTTTAATAAAAAAAGTTCCAAATTTAATTACAATAATTTCAAATTTCAAATTTTAAATTTTTGAACATTCTGGAACATTTCCATGACACTCATAATGTCAAAAATCGAGATTAAAATTTTTGAATTGAATTTGAGAAAAATCCGGTTGCGCTTTATCGGTTTTATCAAATAAAATACATAAAGCATGTGAAAATTAATCTAATTAAATTTTCAACTTTAAATCTGCAATTTGGAACCTTTATGCTAGCAGATATACTAAAGTAAATAAGTTGTCATGGGGTGAGTTCTATCGAGGTCGGTTCAATTGGATGATTTTGGGTTGATAAACTAAAGTAAATAACAGAATTAGATAAATAACAATAATATAAATGAGAATCTAAGGGATATATAGGTTCATACATGTAAACTAGAAAAAGGGCATCAAATTAAAGGTTGTGAACTCGATAATTGTCGAGGCCTATTACTTACTATTTAATATGAGTACTATACCATAGAACGAGTCCTTAGCGGCGTTTTGAATCATTCTATGTCGTCCTACTATTCATGCGTTGTCTAATTCTCTTCCCGCCTTTCGTTTTAAGTAAAAGAATTTAACAAGTATAGTATAACAATCGTGGCCTTTGATCAAAAACAAACATATGCTACAAGCATGGATTATAAACAATATAATATTCACATTACCCACAATCTAACAATATCAAATGTTAATTTAACAGGTTTTCCCCACACCCTAGATAAATAAACTACTTACTCATTATAAAGTTGAAACTAACTACTAAAAAAGATGTAAACATAAATATGGTTATCCTATAACAGGAAGGATATTGGATTAATAAAACATAACAATAGAATAAGAATTACCAATACCAAGGAAAAAGAACTTGAGTAAGAAATAAAGCTCCAAATTAAACCAAAACAAAGCTTGAACTACTAGAATAAATTGTTCATAAAAATCTAAATCTATAACTAAAACTAAAATAGAACTCAACTGGAAATGAAGAATAGATGTTGTTGTTGTGTAAGATTGGATTGGATGATTTTCAAAGCTGGCAAGCCTCTTTATTTTTAGCCATAATCCGCTGCTTCAAAAGCCAGGAACACTTATGAGAAATAATGTTGAGTTAAAAGGGGTATGTGAGGTGCCTAAAAAAAGTTGAATAAGGCAACCCTGATCAGATTTAAGTGATCCCGTTCGGGGACGCAGCCCTCTCAACCCCTGTCGCTCGTTCTTTCACTTATTCGCTTCCACTTGCAACCTTATTTGTCCGGGGTCATCATCCCTGATAGGGGCGTGAATAACATCTTTTCAGCATTACTTCCACCTTATAAATATATTTTATCATCTTCCCAAGCGATAGGGATTCGAGATAGGGGTTGGAGACGGTTATTTATAAAGCACAAGAAAAATTTTGTAACTTGTTCATTCTTGCTTAGAATGACTGGAAAGTTGTTTCCTTTGACTTGGAGCCTTCAAAACATTATAGCACACAATATTTAGCTCACGTAATGGTCAATCTTAGCTTGAACTTGCTCGGTATTCATTCAAATGTAAGGATTTATCGTAGAAACGACCCAAAATCGCTTCATATCCTACAAATGACATTAAAACACAAGAATACTTTGAAATAAGCAATTAGTCCATAAAACTACTATAAATAGTGAATAATAACATGTACAACAGAGCTAATATTGGGGAGAAAAGTATATATAAAATGAATGTATTAAATTCGCCCAAGATAAACCTTTACTTGTCCTCAAGCAAGCACGTAACAATAAACATGACAATGACAAGGGCGACGAGCAACATTTATCCCATCCGAATGAAAATATTGTAAGTATCTTAGAAAGCACAATGAACATATCCCGAAACAACATGGGCATACGAAAAATGCAATACATGGATGAGTTTTAGAAAATAGCGTAGCATAAGCGACTTCAAGTAGACTTTTCAGCTCTTGCCCGATCTTTTGACAATAAGCTCCTTAACGGAAACTACTCCCACTTATATGTATGTAAAAGGCAATATCTAAATGTGAAAGACACTCTCCTATGTATGACTTATGAGAGGGCGCTCGCAATCAAATATAGTAAACAATCCAAAACTACAAGTCAAAACTATCAAGAAAAGCATAGAAAGAAGCCAAAAGTAAGAAGAAGGATATGATAAATGGGTAACAAGGTCCAAAAATAAATTATGGTTATGTGGAGCTAAGCTCAAGCTAGCAGCATACCAATTATGCGTGGATGCTCAATCCAAACCCGAACCAATTCCCCAAAGACAAATAACTATGCCAAAAATATGAAATTTGGTCTTGTACATGACACACAAGACTGAATTTCCTAAATTTTATGAAATACTCACATTATGGAAGAGCCACTCATAATCTTCTTTTTCTTTTTTTTTTTTTCCAATACACCATTTTCATTACATGCTTCTTTCTTTTCACTTTCTTTCATATTCAACATCATCTTTTTTTCAATATTTTTCTTATCATTCTTCTCTTCTTTTTTTCTTTTTTTCATTTCATAATTTTTTCAATATTTTTCATTCTTTCTTTCTTCTCAAAACAACTATTTGGGCACGAAGATCAGTGATTCCAGCCAACTAAACTCACTTTTGGTAAAACATGAACAATATCCCAAATGAGGACCCTAACGCAACTAGTATAGTTATTATCTTAACAAGGTAGGCATTATTACATGTAGCTAAAGAAATGTAAAACAATGTGTAAAAGGGCTTAAAATTTGGAATGAAGACCATACTTGTGCGGTTTTTATGTAACACAAATAATAAGAAGAAACTACACACACCTAATTGGGACTGGGTATAGATGCACCGACCATTGGAGGCTCTACCTTACATTTAAATGTAGCTTGCAAAATGTCAAGATCAAGCCTAATAGGTCCAAAGTTTATCCCTCACCCACTATGTCCAAGACATCCGTATGTATGCAAAATCTCGTCAAAAGTGTGAACCATTAGCTTAAAAAGCTATAATATGGGAAATGCAAACAAGAATGACCCTATGCACAACACAGTTGCGTGGACAACAACAAACAATGAAATTTATGAAATTTTTCAAATGCAAACAAGAATGACATTTAAGAAATTTTTCATTTTTTCAATTTTTTTGGTTTTTTTCAAATTAGTTTTCAAAAACATTAAAAAACTAATTTTTTTAAAATTATTTTTCAAAACCAAAAACAACTTAACTAACTAAATCCCTCCCCCAAGCTAGAACACCACATTTTCCTCAATGTGTAAAACGTATTTAAGCACAAAAACACAAAGAAGGGCCAGCATGACCAACAAGGATATAAGGAACGACTCAACTAAAATTAAAGAAAGGAAAGAATACATACAACCATGTAAAAGCCTCCCCCAACCTAGCTTGAAAATGGGACAAGGCCTAATCCAAGCACCAAAGTACCTGCAATGAACAAGCTACTACAATGCTACACAAAATAATTGTTTTATTGTTAATGCTATTACAACTAAAAATAAATGAATTATCCAAAAAGAAACACAAATAAATTGCCCAACAACAATACCTTATTTCAAAGAAAACTTAATGAAACACGAGTTGCCTATCGAGAAACGCAATTTAGAAGTCTTGCTAGACTTTGGTTCTCCTTAGTTTACTCCAACCTAATGCTTTAAAAAGCACGTCAAAGCCCTTAGAAGTCAGACATATACCTGTGCATCAGCGATGCAAAAGCATATGTAAGTAACTAATAAGATAAAGTCATGAAAGATAAAATATAAGAAATGAAATATCATAGCCAGGTGCACATAACCAAATTCATAGAGAACCATCGAACCACTCCACTTATCAGCATGAGACGGAGCAACAAACTTTAGTCCATAAAATAAACAATTATTAGTGCTTAAAATATCAATACCAATGGTCTCAAACTAGGGATAAGCGAATCAAAGAAGTTAGACTCATAAAAATGGTGGTGGTGGTGGGGGGGGGGGGGGGTTCATCCCATTTAACCTCTTGATTAGTATCGTAAAGTCCTCCATCGAGCTTAAATAAGTCAAAAGTATCTTGCACGAAAGAATTTTCATAAGAGTTTAAGGACTCGGGCAAAACCTCATTTTAAGGCTTAACCTTATCATAATCACTAGAAGGCTCAACAACATCTTCCTTAGCAAGTAACACATCACCTTAATGTCATCAACATGAGTCTCTAAATGGTCAGTTAAAATGACGCTAGGGGGAATTTCAAATATTAAACTCGGTTCATCATCATCGTCATCCACTAATTCATAAGCTTTATGGGAAACAGACTTACATTGGGAAGGCATAAAGGCAAAAGGAGAAAAAATAGGCGTATGTCATCTCAATTTCGTTTGAAGCATTTGTTGCAAACAAGATTTAATCCCATAGAGTGTCTCTTTAAGGCTTGAAACAAACTGTTGGCAAGCTTCATCACGATGTTGGGAAGCCATGGAATACAATAAAATTGTAAGTTCATCCCTACCCTTTTGGTATAGACTTCCATTACTCATGAACATAGCCAAACTATTTGTCTTAAAAGTTATACCGCAAAGTACGACATGACCCACGTAGACCTCGTAAAGTGTATGTCCAAGAGAAATAAGATGATTACTAAATTCATAAAATCGGTGGAGGTATTCATAAAATGGTTCATGCTCATATTGTGGGGATATGAGTTCAATCGTCATTATGTAAGGCCAATGTGAGCCCCTTGATTTAATTACAATATCTGAAAAAGGGAACACTAAAACTACAAATAAACTGTGAGAATGGTCTCGAGGGACAAGTGTTTTGCAAGACAAAAAAAATAGAACTCAAAAACTAATTAAGCAAACAAAACCGTGCTCCCTGGCAATAGAGTCAAAATTTGACAGGGTTATCGCGTACCTAATCGAAGTTAATTACCCTAGTCTAGGCAAACGATAAATAATGTCGTTAGCAAAGTACGTGTCAATTACATGGAGACGGGAGTTGCTAAATTAGTTGTCATAGGGTGAATTATATCGACGAGGGTTTGATTGTTTGAGTTTGAGTTGATAAACTAAAGAAAATAAAAGAACTAGACAAATAACAATAATATAAATGGCAATCTAGGGGATAGGTTTATAAATGTAATTTAGCAAAAGAACATCATCAAAGTAAAGATAGTGAAGTCGATAATTGTCTAGGCCTATTACTACTTACCTTTCTATATTAGTACTCTACAATAGAACGGCTCCTAGCGACCTTTCGAATCTAAGTAGTGATACAGGATGGACATGGGTATATGTTCAAAAATCAAGATTAAGTCACCCTTGACTTCCTAGATTCGTTCCCTGGACTTTAAAGCTAAATATATCATAATACATAGCAAAGTTTTACGTGACTTCACTTGGAGATGAAAGTACATGATGGCTTTCCAACAAGTGGTCAGACGTTTTATTTGGTTAAGTAACGAAGGATATATGATCGTTTTAAGTTGAGGTGTCCAGATTGTACGCGGATGACGCAAAATGGACGTGACATTCAAAATGTATGCAAGATGGAAGCTTGCATTTAATTGTTCTCAAGTTTACTTTCCTAAATAGAGATTTGTTAATATTTTCCTAATTTGAATAAAGTAGTGTGGTGATCTTATTTCCTAATAAGGTAGTGTTCACATTATTTCCTTATTCCTATCAAGCTGGTCTAAGGTAAGTCGTGGTAGTATAAATAATAAACTTTGCAATCAGATTTATTCATAGACAATTGAGTTGAGTGATAAGTCATATTTTGTACTAATTTATCCCCCGTTTTAGCTCGATTTCTACATGATTTATGCACTTTGTTAAGTGATTATCGAGCTAATATTGCTATTTTAGTTGTTTTGCGTGCTTTGACTCGTTTTATAAGAAATGAAGCGGTTTTGCTATATTTTCTTACTTTATGGAGCAAAGGCACTAGAATACGAGTTTTCAAGGAACCGATGATAGCCATTTCACGATTTGACTACGATTCCGCTACATCCTTCCTCGAGTGGACTTATCTTGGACTTTAACTTTGTTTCTCAAAGGAAAACATCAACCCAAGTCAAAGGAGGACTAGCCCAAGCCCAATTACGTATTACATTGACCAAGACCAAGGCATAGGATTCCGTGCCCAAAGACGAAATTGGAAGAGACGGAAAAATCCATCAGGGTTACATACCTGATCGGATTACTACATACCCGATCGGGTATGTTTGCTGATGAACGTCTCTTGACTCTTCTTCTACCAAGCTTAAATGTAGTGATTAAAGGCTTTGTCTAGGGTATGAATTTGGACTAAATGCAACAGCCAAGCAGCCCTATAAAAGCCAAGGATCATCTCAACATTTGACACACAACTAAGAATACAATTCACACAACTCACAACCTAGCATTACATCTTTCTTTTATACAAGTTTTAGTTCATAGTTTATGCAATTCTAGACTAGTTTTTACAGCATTTTCCTAGTACTTCTCTAGTGTTTCAATAAGTATTTGTCAATACATCGGGTTGGATATTTGTTCTTTACTTTCATTCTTATATAACCGTATTTCAATCTCGGTAATTCTCTATCCTTTACTTATGCAATCTTCATCATGAATTTTAATCTAATTCGTATTGTTCTCATATTATTGTTATTAGGAAACTCATCTAAAAGTAATCTAGCAAAGACCGAAATATTGTTTAACATATCATATTGTATTTTACCTAATCATATAATCATGAAATTCATCATTAGAATCATTACTAGTATAATCACCATAATCATAATAGCACTCTTATTTCATAGTTTAATATTGTTCATCTTTTTCCTATTAATTTACTTAATCACATAAATTAGATATTACAATGTAAGATTATCATTGTGTAAATACAATAAATAGAGTTGTAATATTGAAATGATTTGCTAGTTAAAATGGATTAAAAGAAGAGTCGATACCAATAGAACCACCTAGTTTGTTTCTTCCTTTGGTTGTGTCAAATTCTATAACTTTGTTTAGTGGCCATGAACAATTGTTTGTATTACTCAATTTCCGTCTTAGATAAGAGAGTTGGGATGGGAATTAGGACTACCAATAGGGTTTAGTGACCTAACCCGGCTGAGAGGACGTTAGGACCTATTAAAAAGTCGGTACTAATCCGAGAGGAATATACCGCTACAAGGCTTAGACAATCGTAGTAATTCTAATGTTGGTATCAATAAAGCTTTTAAATCGTTTTACATGAATTTCTCTTTCACTATATCAATTTGATTAGATAGTTTATTTTACCGTTTTAGATATTTTATTTTATTGTTGTTTAGTTAGTTTACTTTACCGTCATTTTATTATCTTTCTTAGATAGTATACTTTATTGTCATTTTATTAGTTTAGTTAGGTAGCCTTTCAATACTTGTCATTTTAATTATCGTCAATTAGATTAGATTCATTTTATTGCAATTTCCATACTTGTCATTTAAATATCGTCATTTACATACTTGTCATTTTATTTCATGTTAGTAGCCTAGACAACCACCTCAAATGAATCAGACTTAAATGAAAATCACCCCATAGCAATTCATAGTTAACACGTACTCCCTGAGGATCGACACCCTACTTCCCTAATTACATTCCTTATGTTGTTAGCCTAAGTGTGGGTAATTATTTTTGTATCGGGACCGCGATATAACCGATCATTGAGATTATATCTTTTTGTTTGCGAAAAAACCCTTTCTTATTTATTGCGAGCTTTAAGTTTGTTTATTTGTCATGCGAGAGTAATTTAATCCTTATTCATCGTTGCGAGGTTGAGTAATAGTTGTATAAAATTCGAGTTCCTTGCGAGGGTAGAGAGTTTGAGTACGTCATATCCGAGTTATTCGAGTTGTCTTGCGAGATTACTTGTCTAGGTCAAGTGCTAGTTGTTAATCTTGCGAGATATCATAACTAATTCATATCTTTTAATCTAATTTTTATTCCGCAGCAACTTTATCTCTGAAAAACTAAAATAAAGGGTTTATTTTACATCAATTTGGTATCAGAGTTTCGGCTCTTGATTTTCTAAAACCAAGATGGTCTTTTATGGGCAACGGGATGGAACATTACCAAGATGAAGTTGATCTACACATTCATGGTTATAAAAAGTTCTTCGGAATTTTAATCTTTTCTGAACATATAAATGTGGAAGGTAATTCTTCTTTAAATTTTGATTTGCCACCTATATATGACGATTATGGTGAAGAGGAGCCATTGGATGTTGTCGGCTTCAAAGTTAGGACTCTTATAAACGCTAATGAAAATGATTGTCGTGAGGAAAAAGATTTATATCTTTTTGACGAAACCCATGAAGAGGATCAAGCGTTTTTATCCATATTTGCCACCTATTGTTGATGACGATATTGGAGTATTTACCGTAAAGCAAGATAGAATATCATATCAATCTCTAATTGAGCTTATATTGACGAGAAGTTTTATGGTGTTATGCGATTTACTCCCAAGATTCCAAATTGGGTGTTAATAGTGAAGCTTGAAGATATTATTGATTTGTGCCAACTAAAAATAATAGTTAATAATCCTTTAAGTAAAAAAATTTGGTTTCACAAGTTTGTATTCTTCGTTGTTCATAACATTCAAGAAGATATGTAACACCCGGAAATGTACCCTATTTTTCTAGTAGAAATATTTTACGAAATCTTTTCAGCAAATTTAAGTTTTAATTTGGAATTTAAAGTTTCGAGTCGAATTTAGAATTTCCGAGTTCGTATTTAGAATTTCCGCGAGATTCCATGAGAATCCCGTCTTAAGGCGTCTTTGACTTTTCTTGACTTTTGAGTCGTCTTTGACTTTTCTTGACTTTTGAGTCGTCTTTGACTTTTCTTGACTTTTGAGTCGTCTTTAACTTTTCTTGACTTTTGAGTCGAGTTTGACTTTCCTTCACTTTGGAACCGTCTTTGACTTCCGTTGACTTCTCTCCTATACAACTCACCCTACCCCTTAACCTAATTCATTACTCAAACACAACCAAATTACTTCCTCCTTAAGCAAACAAAATCCTAGCCTCCCTCTTGGATTTCGATATTAGAATCATCGTAGCTCATTCGTTCTTTGACGGAATTCGTGTAAGTTCGTCTTATTCTTCCCCTCTTAGCTTCCTCTATCCGTATTGGTAATAAAATTACCGTCTTTCTCGCTTTTTAAATTATCCGTCTTTCTCAAGGTGAATGATATTCATCTTTTATTATCTAATTGTATGTAGGTGGAGACTAGGAAGGTTTAGAATCGATTAAAGACGTGTAAAGGTAACGGTGAAGGGTTACTCGATATCATTTACGTGTTTTATATGATTTCTATGTTAGAATTCGTATTTATAATATGATTGGTAAGCTTAGGAATTAAGTTATTGATGATGATTGTTGTTAGTTGATGATTGTTGAGGATGAATATTGATTGTTGATAGTTATTAGAAATGAATTATGAGAATTGGAAATAAAAGGATTGAATTTATGTTGAAGGTTCTCGGGTGAATTAGTCACACATCTCACGGTCGTGAGATGGCATGTCACGGTCGTGAAACCTCATTTCACGGTCGTGAAATACAAGTCACGGTCGTGACTTGTGCAGTTTCACTGCACTGACCCATTTTGGTAGAATGATCATATCTCCTTCGTTACTTGCTTGTTTTGGGCTTGTGACCATTCGTTGGAACCGTAAGAGGATAAGCTATCACCTCGACTTGGAATTTCTTTCATTCCCATATCTAGAACTCTAAGTTATGACAGTTTGAAGTGAACCCTTGTTTAAGTTAGTTTCCAAACTTGTTGTTTTGGAGAGTTATCTATGTTTCTTATTTATTATGCTTCTTAAACTTGGTCTAATGCTTTGGTATCATGTATTGATTCATGTTTTGGATATATGATATCTCATTCGCATGTATCACATGTTTTGTGACGGTTTTTCTATGTCCCACTTTGAGTCGGTTTTTACAAATGATACGGTTTGAGCACTATTTTCGTCTTGTGCTTTGTGCTCTCATTTCCTTGGCTACCTCCACGTTCGTAAGGCTGGAATGTCGGAACGGGGATGTATCCTACTGCTTAATTGCATGTGTCGTGGGCATACGACGACGTTGTTGGGAGTTGAACGCATTGCGTTGATCGACCCGGCCGTCAAATGTTGTGTACTTGCGAGGTGGTGTTATTTGCATGTAGCGTACCGCTTGTTATGAGGCTTGTGCTCTTTTCCGCCTCTTTCGTGAATTGATCTACCGAATTTGGGGTACTCGGCGTCTATGATTGACCGAGTCTTGGATGCGAACGTCATCGCAAAATTTGAATCGGAACATGATTTATTCCGAGAGTCTGGCCAGGTTTAGACTAGGACCGTATTATTATCGTCGTCCTACCAGGAGGAAATTAGTCTACATATACGAAATGTCCTCGTGTATGAGTTGAGGGAAATGTCATCCGTGAACGCCTTTTAATCATACTTGCCATGTACACGATGCTAGTGCGTTTCATTTACCGTGAGAGTTGTCGTCTTGAGTCGTCGTTCTTTGAATGCGTGATTTCATGATATTATTCATGGTCATTGCATGATTGTACACCGTCAATGTCTTGGTTCGTTAACGGATGATAATATGTTGGATATTATGTGATCATCGCATGACTTGATTTGGTTTGTTTGTCGAGTATTAATCTTATCAATCGTATACTGCTAACGGTGAGATGCAAGCCCTAGTGAGCGTATTCGGTTGCCTAAGAGTGTCTTCCCCGAGTCTTGAATAACATGATGGTTTCGGATTTGATTTCCACATGATCTTATCATTATATATTGGATTGCCTATCTTTTCTTATTGTAACTCACATGTATATCTATATATGCATGCTCTACTTTTGTATTTCCTTATATGTACGTTAAAGGTGATATGGCTGGGAGAACCCGGAGTTACTCCCCACTGATTGTGGCGTTCATGTTTTTCATGAATGAACAGGTTGCGTGCATGGATGGCTTTTTGATTGGTATTTTGGCTTCGGGTGTGAGCTAGCGGGCGCTGTCCCTGGATGAAACACCTCTAGACGTTGTTTAGCTAGTTGCTAATTACTTTGTCTTTTGTTAACACTTTGAGAGACTACGTCTCTTGTGGTATTTTTATTTAGTTTGTAATATTTTGACACTCCTCGTATTTTTCTATCTTGCATGTATAAAGGTTTTTAAAATACCGTATTTTTCCGCTATATAATTCACATGCTTGTATGTTTTATATTTCCGCATTCGCGAGGGTTGTCACAGTTGATATCAGAGCTTTATCGCTCCCGACGCACACACGTGAACCCTAAACTTAAATTACTTGACCTTGAAATAATCAATGAGAGATGGGTAGACTTAAGGACATAAGGTGGTAGTCTGTGGTGTACTTGATGTTTGTTAGGTTCTAACTTGTTTGTTTGATTGTGTTGAGTGATGTTATGTTTGTTTGTATCTACCGTCTTAAGGTGGATCAATGTGTTACCTAAAAAAGTATCCTTTACCGAAGATTGAAGATTGACAAGCCTAATTAAAGTGTATTTCTTCCTCGTCTATGAATTCTCTCGTCCTTCTTGTATTATGCTCTCTTCCTTCTATCTTGGTGCTTCTTTCTCTTCCAACTTGTTTGCCTCTTGGAAATTACTCTTGATAGTTTCCTCCATTTTACCATTGGTATCCTTACCTTCCTCTTGTAACATTTTTTGTGGATGCCATACCCAATTGTTTGTGGTATATTGTACTTGGTTGGAAGAATTTTAGACTTTGTGGACTATTAGTGTTTGTTAGAATGAATTTGTGATTTGAGGAAAATGGTATAGATCTAATTTCACCCTATGGTGGTGAGAGTTGGTATCCTTGAGGCAAGTATGGTAAAATATGTTTGATGATTTTAGTGTATAAATGCTTGTCATGACTTGTATGTAAATAGTTCATGATATTCGATGGTGTAAGTTGAATGAGTTGGCTAGGATTTCTTAACTCATTAATAATTTAATCTTTTGGACTTAAAAGTGTAGTATTGTTTTGAAGACCATACTTATGATATGTCTAAGTGGTGTCAATGAGAAGCTTTAAATGATATCTTGAGGTGCGAAATACTTTTGAGGTTAAGCGACTTCTTGTGCATGGCTTCCTATTGTGTGTTTGTGAGTATAGCTTTGTGAAAGCATTTGGCTATGTTCTTGGATTTAAGATATGATCTTTCTTATGGTATCGGAGACTCGTTTTGGAGTAGTAAGGGGTTTTCGTTGTAAGTGAACCATAATTACTTGAGGATTATAGATCTGAGAGATATTCATGTTTGTGATCTAGGAGGAAATACTTGGGATTGTTAATGATGATTTTGGCTTGAGTTGTACGTTGGATAATAATGAACTCGTATGGGCTATAGACTTGAAAATGGCGGTATATAGAGTATTGTTATCCTTTCAATGAAAGAAACCTTTGAGGTTGTGTTGAATATTTGAGCTAAAGGAAATGTTAGTATACTTGATTTCATTCGCAATTTGGAAATCCGTGTGATCTGAAAGGAATGGATTGAATGGGTTGTAGTCGATTTATTCAAGTCTAGGTGTACCTTTCTTATGATCGTGCTCGTGGTATGATGGTCCCTTGTAAGAGGCCTTTGTAAAGGAATAATTAAGTGGTTTTATTATCGCATTAAGTTTGAAAGGAGAAATGTTGTGGATTAAACCTTAAACCATTACCCGTGCCATTGTCCCTTTTCATTTCCATTCTTGAATGCTTTTGTAAAGATTGATCTTTAAGAAATCGCATACTCGTATCTTATTTCTTACGCGGATATCTTCATGACTCTACTATCTGCTTTGTCTCTTTCTTGCCCTCGTTATTTTCAGCGTTGCTCTCTTTTAATCTCGTGCCTGATTTTATTCTCGGGTTCTCCTTGAGATTTCTTATCGTTTCCTATCTCGTTGCCGCTTCATCTTTTCCTTAGTGGATTGGATATTCCGTTTGTAAGGCTCAGATAGTAAGAGTAATGTATTTTGGAATTCTTTAGTTAGAAGATGTGTCTTTGGATTGAGCAAAGTTCAGGTTGTATTTGATCATGAGAAATAAGACTTAAGCTCTAGGATGAATCCTAATAGTGATAATGTATCCTCTCTTGGTGATGTTAGATTCGGAGTTTGGTATTGTAGTGTTGTTTTGAAAATTGAGTTGATCATGATAATCGTTTGTTGATGTTGGGTATTATAACGGTTGCTTGGGATATCATTTGGGAATTAGATGTCTCTAATTGGTGGATTCTAAAAGAGACTTTGCTTTAGGGTAATTGAGTTGTTACCCAAAGTTTGAGGAGTTTTGTCATCAATGAAAATCGATTCATTTTGAGTTTTAGATGAAATAGATGATTTGAATGGTTGTTTGATTTCCAAGTGATTGGTCATTTGCGGTTTGGGATTAGTAATTCTCTTTTATTCTTAAGGAATAATAGTTTGAAATTGAGAAATGTTCGTTGCAAGCTTTGGATAATGAATGCTCGGTTGTTATGGATTATAGAATTGGAATGGTGAGCCCATTCATCTTATGATTGGTGGTAATTATGCTTTTCTAGATATAATTATTTATGCTTGTGGATTCGAGTGTAATAATTGACTGGACTAGGGATGTTCGAATACATTTAGGAATCTTTCATGTGGATTATTTAATTATGGATTTTCCCTTGTCGATGGACCTTAGTTAATGCTAGTTGGATACTAGATATTCGGGTTCGTAGTCTGACCTGATGATTGTTAAGGATTTTGTAGAATCTAATGATTGAAAGCGGTTCAGGTATGACCGAGATGAGTTACATTCTTTTGAGGACTAGCTTATTAACGATGTTTGTGATGTTAATTGGATAAGCCCTTAGAATGATGTGGCTATAATTTGGGTTTGGCGAAAATGCCCGAGAAATTGACTATGATGACTTTTGTATTTGAGTGGAGTGTTTGGTTCTTAGGCTTTCTTCCCCTTTTGAGCAATTGCTTTGTCGTTCATTTCTCCCTTTGCCTTTTCAAATTGACGCTTATTCAATTTGTTATTCTTTGGACATTGTCCTTCTTTCCGCTATTAGTCGTTTCGATAAGCCTTCTTGTTTCTTTTTACTCGTTGTGTTTATCTTTTATTACCATGATTGTGAGTTTGATGTTCAAATTACTTTTATGTGTGTGAAATGTTTGGTTGTCTTGAGTGTACGAATTTAGAAAATTTTCAAATTTTCACGATGGATTTCTCATTTATCCTTTTTAAAGAGTTTTAGAAATGAAATTTCTACTTTCATTTTTCGAAAATGGATTTAGGTTGCTTTTATACTGGATTTTGCGTTTGGTTGGATGCTAGAACTTGTTATTTGAGACGTCTAATGATTGGTTCTGCACTTATCAACGTATGATTTAATTTTAATCTTGTCTTT
>JAIUZE010007573.1:0-50094 GCA_022085475.1 Heliosperma pusillum | reverse complement strand
ATACACTCAAACCCTAATCAAACATAATATCATGTGAATCAGTTAACAACCGTTAATCCAAACTCTATCAACCTTAGCCGGCTTTCATCTCACCTTCTAAGATTCATAGAATCATACAAACATGAAAGACCAATACGTCTAGAAACAGGCATAAGTTCTTAGAACAGTCCATAGTCGACTTCTGTAACTCGAGGCTATACCACAAGGTAGGAAAACATCCTAGTCCTAGACTGATCAGACCTAGCGACAACAGCTATTCCATTCCCCGTCTCATGACCAAAAGTACATAAGAATCTCTACTAGGCGACCCCCTAAGCAGAGTTGGCTAGTACTTAAGCTGGCTCCATTCCCAAAGTGGAACTATTAGGCATCCATGCCCCGACTTGGATATAAACCCACCAAGCCGGACACAAAAGCTATCAATCTGTGACTATATACTCGTTACAGAATAGTAGTCCTATCAATGTCATGGTCCAAGATACTCATTTAGAATTAGAATGGTCAAGACGCCATATACTCATAATTCTCTATGGGTACTTAGTCAACACGACACCAACCATATAATCAAACAGTCACGGGAACAATTTCCTATCATGTGACTCATTGCATATAAATCATATTCAAATATCATATCGCCTCATATCTACTAAGGCTCATTCTTTCATTCATTAAATAAAATCTTACTTGAAGACAAATCCCCGACCCGAGTCCCGCGACGGGTCATCAGTCAAAACGGGGCTGACTAGATCTTAGTTTGACCAAACCCGTTTGGTCAAACCGGCTAGAAACAGAGGCTTTACCATATAGACTTGAACATAAAATCATCATATTCATTTCATGCTATTTTATTCCAACATCTAACATGTGAATTAGTAAATCTTACGAAAACCCGCTTGACTTAAAGGATATCTAATTAAACTACAATCTCGTATTATAATTTCTAACATGTGAGAAATAATAATATTATGAAAACCTTTTAAATAAATAATTTACTTATTAAAATTTCCCACTTGCTAAATATTACAAAACACGATAAAATAACAATAAACTCAAAAACCGTCACAAGTCCAAAGAGGGACCCACGGTTCATGGGTTGGACCGGTTTTGGTCATTATTTATAAAAATCGTTCCTTAATATTTCCCGCATGCTTAACATATTTAAAACCCGTCAATAACAACAAAACAATCAAGTATCGACTCAAACTCAAAGGACCAAAACACGGACCAACCAGACCGGGCTGGACCGGGTCTGAACCGGCCTGAACCGGCCTGGTTTGGCTCGGTTTTCCAGCCACCAAAACAGCCACCCTACGGCCACCACCAACATCAACTCTAAATTATTTCTAACATGTTTTAATTAACAACATCCATTTTTAACAACCAATTCAACCATCATTCATACTAAAAATCATGATTATTAACATATCATTCAACATGTCAAGAACACTAAATATGTTACAAATTCATACAACATAATAATAAAAACAACTTATCATGTTACTACTTAAAAGTCCTAAATACCAAAACATAAGTAAAAGGTATGTAACATTAATTCGTCGAGTAACTCGGAATCGTTACCTTAGCTAGCACAAAATCAATTAGCACCCAAAATAAGAACTAAAAACCCGTCTACTAATCTTCTTCTAAAATATACGAGTCACCAAACTCGTCTTCATAATCTTCTCCTATAAGAAATGACAAAAATAACATTAATAGAATTTAAACTTGATTTCAACAATTAAAGTGTTGAAAACGATTTTGTCGGAATTGAAAATGAAACGTACACGGAGATGAAGAGCGGAGAGGAGACTCTAGAAATATAAGTTAGGACGGATTTGAACAAGTAACGAAGGTTTTATGACGATTTTGCTCAAGAACGATGAAGAACGCTCAAGAACACGAAGAACGATTATGATTATATTAAAGAAGGTATTAATTAGATATTAAGTTGATTTATTGTAAAATGAAAAGATAAGTAGTGAAAATTAGGGGGAGGAGTGCCGTGTAAATATAGAGGAATTATGGAGTCGGGTTTTGAAATTGTTGTTACGGGATTGACTCGGGTTTTATAATTATATTATGGTAATTGTTTAGATATAATTAGATTTTATGATAGTTTAATCAAATATCTAGATATTATTTAGATATTATGTTAGTTTAATGAAAATATCTAATCCTAAGAGGACAAGAGGAAGTAGGCGTGTGGATTGACAGATATCGGGTCAGTTTAAGCGATTTGCGTAATTTAAACTGACCGATTGATAAAGTTACAAATATCTTAGATATTATTATTAGTTTAATCAAAAGATCAAAAGATCTAATATGAGTGGAAAAAGATGACATGGGGCGTGTGACTCATGCAAAAGTCGGGTTTCGGGTTTGTTTCGGGACTTAAGTTGACTCGGGAATAGTTAAATGACGTTCGGGTTAAACCGTAAAACCTTCTCTTTAATTCCGAATAAATTCAAAATAATTATATTAAATTATCATAAACTCAAATAAATCTTAATAAATTAAAATAAATAAAATTTATTATTTTTCAAATAAAATTTCCGTCTTTCAAATTACGGGGTGAGTCGGAAAAGTCAACGAAAGTCAAAGTCGACTTAAGAGTCAAGAAAAGTCAAAGACGACTTAATACGGGATTCTCAAGGAATCTTGCGGAAATTCCAAATACGAACTCGGAAATTCCAAATATGACTCGAAACAATAAATTCTAAATTAAAACTTAAATTTGCTGAAAAGTATCCGTAAAATATTTTTACTAGAAAAATTGGGTACAATTCGGGTTGTTACACTCAACCTATTATTTTTTATGTGGCCACGTATCCAGGAAAGCATACGCATCTCAGACACCCTCATCTTTTGGGATGTAACATAAAAGAAATATGGAAAACATAGGTGAAAGGGGAGTAACAATCACCTAAAAAGTAAGAACAATTACAATGATTTAGTTTTATAGGGCACTGATGGAGAAGGTAAAAAGAGCCAGCCTTTTAGATAAACGGGAAATTCTAGTGCAAGCTCTTCTAGTGTCTATAAGTATCATATGTTCCATCGTTCCACTGCTCAAGTAGTGGTGAATTATCCTATGCTCAATTATCTTTTAAACCATTACACATGTTCCTCGAATGTTCATAGCTATCAAAGCTATGTATAGTAGTATAGTAGTAGGCTCCAAGGTTTGGAAAGGTTTCTCTTAATGGTGGATTATATAGTTCAACTTAATCCTTCTTGGTTCTCAAGTTTATAAACTAGTTTCTGAAAAAAAAAAAAACAAAGTAGACGACTAAACTGCCCATCCACTATGTAAGTATGATTAGCGGAGAATGTTGGAATAAAAAAACAAGAACTTTATTGTACCCCAAGACCTTTTTATGTACTTTGCTCTCTGCTACAGCCTTTTGTGACATGAGACACTGCGTTATTCTCGATTCTTAAATCTTGTGTGACTTCTTTTTCAGAAGATATCAAAGAAAAAAAGGGATTGCATTACAGCACATAGAGTAGCAGGTAAACCTAGATGATGTCTACAGGGACGAAGCTCGGACCAAACTTTACCCAGGACCGAAATTTTTTGTTAGATCCATCATTAAATTAACACTACGTAAAGTACGATTATAAACATAAATATTTGAAATATATTCCTAAAAGGGAGGAAATGTCTCATTAATAGAAAAAGAATACATGAAACTATAATTGTGACATACCTATAATGAAATGATTTCACATTTCCACCAAAAATCCTAACATAGGATACCTTAACTACACTAGTACACTACTACACTAGTACCCAAATTCCCAAAACCCAATTTTCAAAGACTACCCAAATTCACACGCCTAAAAAGTACACTCCTAAAAATTCAAAGACTACACTATTTAATTCAAAGACTACCCAAATTCAAAGACTACCAAATTTTTCAAAGACTACACTATTTAATTACTACACGCCTAAAAATTTCAATCTTAATTCCTCTCAATTTTCCTGATAATTCCTCTCTGGCGTCTCTGCATACACATATTTTTTTTTCTCTTTTTGATAATACAATTTACAAAGTCAGAAATTCTAATAATCCTAAAATGATAGAGAAAGTCGCAAGGTTGGTGACGGGTGATCTGATGCGTTTTCGGCGAGATTCAGTCTTGGAGCATATATTTATCAAGGTATGTTGCATATGAACATATGATATCTCTAATAATCTAATTAATCAGATAAATATTAATCAAATTAACAAAAACTTCTATCAAAGTTAAATCAAAATTAATAGAGTAATTTTGCTCAATGAAATAAAAGAACAAACTAGATGAGAAATTACTTGTTGCAATTGATTTCCGCGGTCTTGAGTTTTGATTGACGGCAAATCGGAAAAACAAACCCCCGTTTGATTTATGGACGCCTCTTTGTTTTTTTTACAGTAAAAAATATAGGGTTTAGGGTAGTTATATGAATTGTTTTGTTTTTAACTATGGTAATTATTTTTCAGTTAGTTTGTTTACATATTTAAGTTTATTTTTGTTTGATATGTAGGGCAAGAATCACGCCTCAATATCACGGAGAAGAATCTGATTTTTTTTTTAATTTAATAAAATTTTCCAAAAAGTCAGCCTGGGCCATGGCCCGGCCGGCCCAGGCTGAGCTTCGTCATGATGTGTTTGAACCTTGCCCTCTCTCGGTACAATGATAGTGAAGTCAGTTTTTTTTTTTCGACAACAGTAGACTGTATAAATAAAGAAAAAGAAAAACGTACTTACAAGGAAGAAGCAAAACTAAACTCACAAATCTTAGGAATTAACCAGTTGCTAAACTAACTGACCAGAACTTTTGTTTACGAAGAAGCAAACGCATCTCCGTCAAGCAGTGAAAAAGGTGGATGGGTACTGGCAAAGAAGATGCCAGAACAGAAGATAATTTTTTTGAAGTCACAGTAAATGCGACATGAGTGAATTTGGCAGATTGCAGCATATCCATACATACACGAAGTGACTTAGCATAGGCCGCAAATTCCGTAGAACCCCGAACAGCTACCGAAAATGAAAGTTCCTCTTGAGTGGCGGAAGAGGTAAAAGTAAAACAGTTCTCGTGTGAGGTTTTGAAAATAGCAGCAAAGATGTAAATAGGACGAACCCCGCACTGAGTAGACACTCCACACGCATTTGGATACACCGTAATGAGTCTTGTTGTCTGAAATGAAGGATAAGGCGATCGTTGAGAGTGGATATCAAATAAATGTTCGGCCAAAATGAGCATACTATCTGGATTGATAGAATTTCCTTGAAAAATAACTGCATTTCTTGTTTTCCAAATGGCCAGAAGAACACACTGAAAATAGAGCAGAGACTTGAAGTTTGGGGATTGATGCCTATGCAGATAAACCACGAAATCAGAAATCCATTGCTTAAAGCTAGTGGCAAGATTTGAGGTTGTCACAATACCCAATTGAGAAGAGCGCCAAACATGTTGGGAAATGGGACATAACCGAAACAAATTGTCAAATTGTAGGTTAAACATGCGCCTAGACACACATGATTTTAACAGAGTTGGTTAACGACATTTATTTCCCTTTCTGGCAAATAAATATCAGTAGGTCTTGCTTGCGACGGATCGGATCTTGCGACGGGTATTTTGTGAGAGGAAATGGGTAGAGGGGACAAGGTGGGCACCCCCCATGTGCTTCTCCACTCATCCTTGATGGGTATTTTGTGAGAGAATATGGTATCCGTCTTAAACTTGCGACGGATAGTGTCCGTCACAAATGAGAATTTGTGAATAAATATAGCCAGCCACACAAGATATTTGCCAGACATTAATCCGTACATTGACAAGAAAACGTCTAGACCAGAAAAGGCAGAGTAGTGCAGGATAAGACACATAACAGCGCAACCAAATGAAGACTTTTCAAGTATGGAAACGTATCACAATAATAGTAAAACTGCGAGTCTGCCAAGTAGGTAAAGAGAAGACATAATAATGATGAAGATTTAATAGGACAAGCACCATACCAATATGAAGAGTCGCTTAAAATTGTGGCTCTATTCTAGTGTGTTACTACTCATGCTGGATCATCTCATCCTTGAGCCTCAGACTGTCTGATAAAAGGAAAATAGGATATAAAGTTAATCATAGTGCATACAAAATGAGAAGTAGCTAATCAGTTTGGCTCTACTTTGGTACTGATGATCACTATTTATATACATATTTTATGCTTCCCCTAGTCACAAATAACTCGATTTACCGTCTTTCCTTGCTTATTTTTATGCTATTTTAGCTAGAATATTGATTCTGCCGCTTTTGTTATGTTTTAATGCAGATTGGATGCATTTGGAGCTTTTCGAGTAGATATGGAGCATGGCGGAGTTGGATCGTAGAAGCTAGGCACGGAAATCGAGGAAGAAAAGAGAAGAAATGAAGAAAAGTCGAAGAATCAAGCCAACATGAGAGCTGCTCGACCGAGCAATGGTCCCTTGCACGATCGAGTCGGTGTCATGGCTGCTCGATCGAGCAGAAGCTGCTCGATCGAGCAAGCTATATTTTGGAGGCTTTTTCGTGTTTTCCTAAAGTTTAACCTAATTAGTTAGATCTTTTGTATTATAAAAAGAAAGCTCGTCTTTCTTAATTAGACATACTTTCTTATACTTTCTTATACTTTCATATGCTTCCTTAGGCTATTGAATACTTTTAGGCTTTAATTCAGAAACCCTAATTAGTTTACTTTTCCTCTGGATTTGATTCATCAAAGACGATTGTCTTTAGTTCAACTTGTATTCGGTATTCTTCAATCTTTCTTTGTTATTCAATTTAATTACCTTCTAGTTCTTTAATTATTCTTTGTTCATCCTTTCATTGTTGTTAATCATGTTTATTTTAATTATTATTGTTGTTGTTTATATCGTTATGAGTAGCTAAATTTCTTTCTAGGGTTGAAAGGGGATCTAGGATTGTTAGAAGGGGTAGATTAATTAATTGAATTGCAATTGCATGGTTATCGTTTGATTATCGTTTTAATTCTAGTTGTTTGATTACTGGCCAGGATTAATTAACTAGTCTCGCAAATTAGGATTGACACCGACCGGGTTAAGACTAAGATAGGCTACGATAATCGAATAGAACTCGTTTAATGATAGCGATCGCATGTTAAATTGTAGATCTAAAGGGCATAATTGAATCGACCGATCTTGTGACCTTAGATAGCTTTATTGCATGATAGTTGATTTCATCCCTACCCCTGAACAATAATCCTAGTGAACCTGTGACCCTAGACTTTTAATCTCATTGTTTTCAACCTTATTAGTTTGTTATTGCTTATAGTTAGTTATTGCTTATTATTAGTTGTTATTATTATTGTTATTAGTTGTTATTGTTTACTTTAGCTGTTGTTATTAATTGCTATTAGTTTAGAAACCACAATCAAAACCCAGAAATTGTTACTTAAGAGACAAACCTAGTGTAACAGATTAGAATACTACCGCCTCCCTGTGGATTCGATACCTTGCTTACCGCTGACTATTAGTTAGTAGTGAATTAGGTTTTACTTTGATTAAGGTGACGCGACTTTACCCTTATCAGGTACCCTGAGTTTGGACTGATTCTACTGTGGTGCCCTGAATTCGACAAATTTTATTTGATGGCTTATGTTTGAGAAATTTCTTACTTTGGTAGCCTGGGTTTTAATAATTTCTTAATTTGGTGACCTATGGTATACTACAAACCAAATTTATCAAAAGTAAAGAACTTTTCTAGCATAATAAATGTACCAACCAAGATTAGATAAGAATATCAAGTTGAATATATACATTAATTTGCCAGATGCTACTTAGGTCACAAGAGTAATAATTAATACAAACACAAGGGCAATAAAAAAAATAGAACAACTTTGAGGACACCAAGGTGATTTTAGCTCAAATTTGTAAGCACTAAGCACCAAACTGGAAAGTTCCAAAAAAAAAAAAGAAAAAAAAAATCAGTACGTAGGAGTAAAACATCTCATATACCCAGATTCTAGTTGATTCTACATATAGCATAGAATCCATCCATTTCAATGCGTACTTTACATTAACCTTTTTAAGCCTTTTAAGTAGATTGTTGAAATTTTATTAGGTAGTTTACTCAACTGCAAATTAAGATACCATTACAGCATTACTTCCAGTTGCTTTTGCTTCTCCTGAAACCGTATCACAAAATGAAATATAAACTATGTAAAAGGGAGTACCAAGAATCCACTAACTGCAAACTATGTATGTTACCAGAAACTCAACATGCTCTTTCATTCTTTTTTGGGAAGGAGCTGTATTTACTTAAAGCACAATAAAATCGGTTGCTTCAGGTAATCATTCTTAGAGCATCTTTTACTCTGGAAAGTATTAAGGCTTTTTGTCAGAATCTACCTTATATTTAAGGGTATTTGTAAAGCGACTGTCTTATATTTTTTTGTTTTTCGACTACATTTTTTTCTTTATTTTGGTCGATAACAACCTATGCTAAGAGTCTAGACAGATTTGCTCCAGACATTAACATATTTGCCTCGACTCTTTTCTTGTTTTCAGACATTAACCTATGCTAACATGTTTGTAGTTATTATTGAAATATGTAAGCGAGCATAACTATTGTGTGGATTAAGTTATATGGCAGTTTGGTCACAGTTGGTCATTGTTCTCAGACGTAAATAAAGTCTATGGGATATGCTGACGTCGCTAAACTCACCAAATTTCGGAATTTCAGCTAAGGTATTGACCCAAAAAAAATCGGTACTCTAAAACAAAATATAAAATAAAAAAATATTACACGGTAGTCTTTTTATGAATAGCCCTAAATACAAGGGCGGATTGGGGGGTAGGCACGTGCCTACCCCTTCCCAATGGAAAAAAAAAATGAAGAAACACAATCAGAAGCGTGACTTAACTCCCACATAACACAAACCAAAACCCCGGAGAAAACACATATCCTCTTACCTACTCGTCAGACTGACACCATACCAGCACGGCCTTCCTCCTCCAACCTCCTCACCGGAGGTACCTCGCCGGAGACACGGCTTCACTCCTTCTCGTTAGGATTACTTCTTCTCTCCCGAGTAAGAGTTTTTCTATTTTCTCGAATTCTTTAAGTTCTTCAAATTTTACTACAAAAACATTCGATTATTGAGTTATAAACCTTCTATTAAACTTATTATGGTTAGATAGTTACTTTAATTGTGTAATTGTAATTGTTTTGATAATTGGACGGAATAATCTCTTATTTTTTATTTTTTCCAAAGACCCAAACCCTAAATCTTTAAAATCCTACTAAGTTAGGTCTTAGCCTCTAAGTTAATTAGTTAGCAATTAATTTCTGATTTATATGTTAGCATTACTCGACAATGAAAAGGAGGTCCTCATTAGCCATAACGCAGCTCACATCGTAAGTGGTTTCAAGTTTGGCTCGAGTTTTGTGACGATGTTGAAATGGGACATTGGGGAAGCAGCTACTGGTCATGTTGCTGTTGCTTTGCTGTCCGTGTAGGTGTCTTGAGAGTCGTGCAAGCCTAGTCCATCAGCTCACACATCTTTCAATCTTCCCCTTTTGGCAAAACAAGCTCTATTGGACTTAAAGGCTCTTTTGATTCCTCCCTTTTTGTGCTATCTCAGAAAATGCAGCTGGTCCAACTCTTTTATCAATAAATCAAGAGCTAGGAGGATTGTCTAGTACCTAGGCTTATGTTTAGACCTTAATGTTTCAGATTGTGTAAGATAAAGTAGATGCTTTTGTATGTGCTTTGGTCTATATAAACCAAAGTAACCCATGTAAACAAATCAGTTTATGAATCCAAAAATCTGAGAGTTTGCATTATTGTGAGCTTGCTTCTTTGTTCTTGTGAGACCAAAGAAATAAGACAGTCTTGCGAGGTTGCCTTCGAGTGTTTCAAGCTCGTACCTTGCGAGGCGGAGAGCAAGATTCACCCATTTCTATCTTTAATTTCAGTTCTTATTATTACAAAAATACTACAACAAAACAGTATAATTTCGTTGCAAATATATAACTTGTCATTACAGTACTAGAACGAACAGTTCGTTGAACTGTTCAGTCTAAATCGACTAAGTTCTACATCAAGTGGTTATCAGAGCAAGGTTTTCGATTTATTCTCTAATAAATCAGTCTTGGGAAGTCATAGCCATGGAATATGAATCCGGGAGCACTGAGGATACATCAAAGCCATGGATGAAAGACGTGAATGGACTTAAAGCGAAGATTGGGCAGATTTCCTACGTGATGAAGAGTATAGATGCATCTCTTGATAAGAAAAAGAAGAAAGACGGGAATGTGGTCAGTCTTGAGGATGACTCCGAGCGAGGAAGAGGACTGCCCAAGGAACAATAGAAAGAGCAAGAATGACGATGATGAAGGTTTTAAGCTCGACATACCTGAGTTTAATGGGGATCTAGATGCTGAAAAGTTTCTAGATTGGGTTCGTCAAGTAGAAAGGATTTTCGAGTATAAAGACTACGACGAACATAAGAAGTTTAAGATTGCTACTCTGAAATTAACCAAATACGCTTCCTTGTGGTACGAAAACTTGAAGAAACTAAAGAAGCGAGACAAGAAAAGCAAGATTGAAACTTGGGAGAAATTAAAGAAGCATCTTATGAAGAGGTTTCTTCCTATAGGCTATGAGCAAGATCAGTACCTAAAATTGACATCTTTAGCTCAAGAAGGTTCGAGTGTGGCTGATTATGTGAAGGAGTTCGAAAAATTGAGCATAGTTTGTGACTTGGAGGAGAAAGAAGAATTGAGGATAGCCCGTTTCATACGAGGCCTCAATCCTACTCTTCAACAACGAGTAGAAATCCAGAACTATGAGGGCTTTGACGATGTTTGTCGATTGGCTCTTAAACTCGAAAAGCAAGACAAGGGCAGGAGGGCATTTGGCCGTGACTATGCAAAGGGTTCGAGTGCTTATTCGAAACATACAGTCACAATACCGAGCAACAAGGAGACACGGAAGGAGGATCCGAAAGACACAGGCAAGGGGCCAATGGTCGAGACCAAGGATGTGAGGTTGAGACGGTGTTTCAAATGCCAAGGATATGGGCACATTGCCAATGAGTGTCCACAAAAGCGAGCTCTAACGATTAATGAGTTGAGTGACTTGATTCCAAATTTCGTATTTCCAGCCCTTGAACCGAGTTCAGTTTCACAAGAAGAGGATGATAGTGATGAAGAAGTACATATTGTGGATCCTTATAGTGATGAAGAGAAGGAGGTGTTGGTGATTCGGAGCCTACACACCAAGGCTGCCCACGTTGAGGAGGAGCAAATGGAGCGATTGTTTCACTCTCGTTGCAAGGTAAACAATCAACTCTGCAATCTTATTGTTGATAGCGGTTCTTGCACTAATGTCGTATCTAGGGAGCTTGTTGATAATCTGAAATTACCTACTAATAGTCACCCTAAACCATATAAATTGCATTGGCTTGATGGGAATAATGGGATATTTGTTAAGAAACAGGCCTTAGTTTCTTTGAAATTAGGACCCTATGAAGATGAAATAGTATGTGATGTAATCCCGATGAATGCTTGTCATGTATTGTTGGGGAGGCCATGGCAATTTGATCGAAGGGTTGAACACGATGGTCAGAGTAATGTTTATGTTGTGTCCAAAGGGAAGGCTAAATATCATCTTAAACCCTTATCACCGAGTAAACAAAAGAAACTCGTCCCTAAGGACAACCTGTTGTTGGAGGCAAGTGAGGCCGAGGGAGTTGTGATGAGAGGGGAACCGACATACTTGCTGGTTGTGCGTGAAGTGGGGTGTGAACAAAGCAACACGAGACTTGTTCAAGAGTTGTTAGAGGAGTTTAGGGATGTGTTTCCCGATGAGCTACCTGTTGGGTTACCACCAAATAGGGGGATTGAGCACAGGATCGATTTAGTTCCAGGTGCGGCATTACCCAACAAACCAGCATATAGGTGTAATCCCGAGGAAGCTAAAGAGTTGCAGAGGCAAGTGCAAGAGTTGATAGACCGAGGGTATGTAAAGGAGAGTTTGAGTCCATGTGCGGTACCAGCTCTATTAGTACCGAAAAAGGAGGGGACTTGGCGAATGTGCATTGATAGTAGAGCGGTGAATAATATTACCATCAAATATCGCTTTCCTATGCCTAGACTTGACGATATGCTAGCTCGATGAACTTTCTGGTTCGTTCGTGTTCTCAAAGCTGGATTTAAGGAGTGGTTATCATCAAATGAGAATTCGAGAGGGAGATGAGTGGAAGACCGCATTCAAAACGAAGCAAGGGTTGTATGAATGGCTCGTAATGCCGTTTGGGCTGTGTAACGCACCTAGTTCGTTTATGAGGCTAATGAATGAAGTGTTGAGGCCTTTTCTTAACAAATTTGTGGTCGTATATCTCGATGATATTCTGATTTATAGCAAGAATGAAGAGGAACACAAGCAGCATCTCAGGTTAGTGTTCGAAGTAATGAGAAAACAGAAACTATTTGGCAAGCTTGAAAAGTGTATGTTCATGGTACCGAGTGTGGTGTTTCTTGGGTATATTGTTAGTAAAGATGGTGTGAGTATGGATCCGTCTAAAGTCGATGCAATTCAGGCCTGGCCAGTACCTAAATCAACAACCGAGGTTCGAAGTTTCCATGGGTTAGCATCCTTCTATAGGCGATTCATTCAAGGGTTTAGTTCGATCATGGCCCCAATTACAGAACTAACCAAGAAAGGGGAGTTTGTGTGGACTCCTAAAGCCCAAAAGGCATTCGAAGAAGTGAAGTGTAAGTTGTGCTCCGGACCTATTTTAGCGCTCCCAAACTTCGACAAACTGTTTGAAGTCGAATGCGATGCAAGTGGTGTGGGTATTGGTGTTGTATTGGTCCAAGAGAAGCGGCTCATTGCATACTTCAGCGAGAAATTAGGTGGTGCGAGATTGAACTATTCGACATATGACAAAGAGTTCTATGCCATTGTGAGGGCATTGGAGCATTGGAGTCATTACTTACGCCCAAAACCATTCGTGTTACATTCCGATCACGAAGCTCTTAAACATATTCACGGGCAACAGAAATTGAATCCGAGACATGCCAAATGGGTCGAGTTCTTGCAATCATTTACATTCTCATCAAAGTATAAAACGGGGAGTTCAAATATTGTAGCTGATGCACTTTCTCGGAGGCATTGCTTGTTGATTGAGCTTGATGCGAGATTGTTGGGATTCGAACACATTAAGGAGCTGTACAAGTCTGATCCATCATTTGCTAAAGAAATACTTGAGCCTACTGGAGTTTATACCTTGCAAGATGGGTTTTTATTCAAGGGAAATCGACTTTGCATTCCCCGAAGTTCGATGCAAGAGCTGCTAATTCGTGAAGCTCATGGAGGAGCGATAGCTGGTCATTTCGGTTCTAACAAGACTTACGCAATTGTAAGTGAGCATTTTTATTGGCCAAAGATGATTAAAGATGTTCAAGAAATCGTGGCTAAGTGTGTTGTGTGTCAAAAGGCGAAGAGTTCATTTTCTAAGGGGCTGTATACGCCATTACCAGTCCCGAAACAGCCTTGGAGCGAAGTGAGTATGGATTTTATACTCGCGTTACCTAGCACTCAGCGTGGTAAAGACTCGATAATGGTTGTTGTTGATCGGTTTTCAAAGATGGCTCATTTCATTCCTTGTCACAAGACCGATGATGCCACGAATGTTGCTGATTTGTACTATAAGGAAGTGGTTCGTTTACATGGGATACCTCTTACCATTGTATCGGATCGAGATGTGAAGTTCCTTAGTTATTTTTGGAAGACCTTATGGCGTTTGATGGGCACGAAGCTGCTATTTAGTACTTCCCACCATCCTCAAACCGATGGGCAGACCGAAGTAACAAATCGCACCCTTGGAAGTTTGTTGAGGGGACTAGTTAGCAAGACCACGAAGGATTGGGATGTTAAACTTGCACATACCGAGTTTGCTTACAATCGAACTCCATCTGTTACTACTGGTCGAGCTCCATTCGAAATTGTGTATGGAGTCAATCCATTTCAGCCAATTGACTTGGTTACGATTCCAAAGAAAGATCTCATGAGTTTCGAGGCAAAAAATAGGCAAACTACATTTCTTCGTACTTGTGAGCAAGTTCGAGCTCAAATTGAGAAGGCAAATGAAAAGTATAAGGAGAAAGCAAACAAACATCGCAAGCAGCCCGTGTTCAAAGTAGGAGATCTCGTATGGCTACATTTGAGGAAGGAACGATTTCCTTCTAAGAGGAAGAATAAGCTTATGCCAAGAGCAGATGGTCCGTTTAAAGTCTTGAAATGCTACGGTCCAAATGCTTACAAACTCGAGTTACCAAGTGAATATGGGGGCGTGAGTGCTACATTCAACGTGGGAGACCTATCCCCGTATCAGGATGACGACAATTTGAGGCAAATTTCTCAAAAAGAATGGGAGAATATTGATGTAGAACTTAGTCGATTTAGACTGAACAGTTCAACGAACTGTTCGTTCTAGTACTGTAATGACAAGTTATATATTTGCAACGAAATTATACTGTTTTGTTGTAGTATTTTTGTAATAATAAGAACTGAAATTAAAGATAGAAATGGGTGAATCTCGCTCTCCGCCTCGCAAGGTACGAGCTTGAAACACTCGAAGGCAACCTCGCAAGGCTGTCTTATTTCTTTGGTCTCACAAGAACAAAGAAGCAAGCTCACAATAATGCAAACTCTCAGATTTTTGGATTCATAAACTGATTTGTTTACATGGGTTACTTTGGTTTATATAGACCAAAGCACATACAAAAGCATCTACTTTATCTTACACAATCTGAAACATTAAGGTCTAAACATAAGCCTAGGTACTAGACAATCCTCCTAGCTCTTGATTTATTGATAAAAGAGTTGGACCAGCTGCATTTTCTGAGATAGCACAAAAAGGGAGGAATCAAAAGAGCCTTTAAGTCCAATAGAGCTTGTTTTGCCAAAAGGGGAAGATTGAAAGATGTGTGAGCTGATGGACTAGGCTTGCACGACTCTCAAGACACCTACACGGACAGCAAAGCAACAGCAACATGACTAGTAGCTGCTTCCCCAATGTCCCATTTCAACATCGTCACAAAACTCGAGCCAAACTTGAAACCACTTACGATGTGAGCTGCGTTATGGCTAATGAGGACCTCCTTTTTGTAACAACCCGAAAAATACCAATTTTTCTAGTAAAAATATTTACTAACACTTTTCAGTAGAACTTAAGTTTTTAAAATAGAAATTTTTGTTCCGAGTCTTATTTTGAAATTCCGCGTTCGTATTTGGAATTTCTGAGAGATTTCATGAAAAGACCGTTTTTAGTCATTTTTGACTTTCTTGACTTTTTAAGTCGTCTTTGACTTTTCCTTGACTTTTAAAAGTCGTCATTTACTTTTTCTTGACTTTTAAGTCGTTATAAACTTTTCTTGACTTTTAAGTCATTTTTGAATTTTCTCGACTTTTAAGTCGACTTTGACTTCCGTTGACTTTTCCCGACTCGCCTCAAGTTTGAAGACCGAAATTTTATTTAAAAAAATAATATTTTTGATTTATTTTTATTATGATTTATTATGATTTATCATAATTTAATATAATTATTTTGAATTTATTCGGAATTTAAAGAATAACTTTTACGGTTTTTAACCAAACGTCATTTAACTATTTCCGACTCATCGTAAACCGCGCAACAAAATCGAAACTCGACTTTGGCATGAGTCACACGCCCATGTCATCGTTTTCCACTCACAATTGGATATTTTAATTGATTCGATTAAACTAATACAAATATCTTAGATATTTGTTACTTTATCGATCAGTTAACGAAAATTACGCAAATCAAGCAAAAACAGACCCGATGATCACCTTACCCACACGGCTCTCCTACCTCTAATAGCCCTTGATATTTTCATTTCTTTTGATACAATAATCATAATATCTAGATATTTGTTGTAATTAACTTTATCGTTAATTATATTTAATCGTTTACCGTAAAATAATTATTAAACGCGAGTCAATTACGTAACAACAATTTCAAAACTCGACATCCTTATTTGCCTATATTTACACGGCACACACACCCCACATTACTCACAAACAACTTTTCATTTTACAACAAATCCAAATTAAGATCAAAACATCACTTTATTTGATCGTTCTTCGTGTTCTTCGTCGTTCATCATTTGTTCTTCATCGTTCTTGAGCAAAACCTTCATAAAATCTTCATTTCTTAATTAAATCCGTCCTAACTTATATTTCTAGGATCTCCTCTTCGCTCCTCATCTTCACGTACGGTTTGATTTCAATTCCGTCAAGATCGTTTTCAACACTTTAATTATGGAAATTCATATTTTAGTTCTAATAATGTTTTTCTTGTTATTTCTTATAGGGGAAGACTTTGAAGACGAGTTTGGAGACTCGTATATTTTGGGTGAAGATTAGTAGAGGGTTTCTTATTTATATACTTCTTATTATTTTGATGCTAAGTGGTTTTGCTAGCTAAGGTAACAATTCCGATTTACTCGACGAATTAATGTCACATAGCCTTTAGTTTTTGGTTCATGTTATGGTTATTTATGATTTTAGTAGTAACATGAGATGATATGGAATTTTTATGTTGTTTTATTGTTCTTGATGATTTTTATGTTGTATGGAATTTTTATGTTGTTTTATTGTTCTTGATGATTTTTATGTTGTATGGATGTTGTTAAAAATGGTTGTTTGAGAATTAAAACATGTTGGAATTAATTTGATGTTGTTTGTTGGTTGAACCGTGGGCATGGCAGTGAACCGGACCAACCAGACCGGTCCAGGCCGGTTCAGACCCGGTCTGGGTTGGTCCATGGTGGGTCCGGGTTTTGGTCTTTGGGTTGTGTCGATGTTTGATTGTTTAATTGTTGTTTTGACGGGTTTTAAATATGTTAAGCATGCGGGAAAATATTAGAAATCGGTTTTAGTAAAAATTGTAAAATCAGCCACTTTAGCCCAAAACAGGCCGTGGGGCCCATCCAGGCCCATGTGGGGTCCGGCCCAACTCAGCCCGTGGGTCCCACTTTGGGACTTGTGACGGTTTTTGAGTTTAATGTTAATTTATCGTGTTTTGTAATTTTTAGCATGCGGGAAATGTTAATAAGTAAAATATTTAATTAAAAAGGTTTTTCATAAAATTAATATTTCTCACATGTTAGAAATTATAATACGAGTTTATAGTTTAATTTGCTATCCTTGTAGTCAAACGGGTTTTTGTAATGTTTAATATTTCACATGTTAGAAGTTTTAATAAAATAACATGTATTGAATATGTTGATTGTTATGTCTATGTCTATGTGATAAAGACTCTGTTTCTAGCCGGTTTGATCCAACGGGTTTGGTCAAACTAAGATCTAGTCAGCCCCGATTTGACTGATGACCCGTCGCGGGACTCGGGTCGGGGATTTGTCTTCAAGTGAGGTTGTATTTAATTATGAATTAGCCTTAGTAGATATGAGGCGATATGATATTTGATTATTATTGATATGCAATTAGTCACATGATAGGATGTTTTCCCGTGACTGTTTTATTATATGGTTGGTGTCGTGTTGACTAAGTACCCATAGAGAATTATGAGTATATGGCGTCTTGACCATTCTAATTCTAAATGAGTAGCTTGGACCATGACATTGATAGGCCGTACTATCTTTAACGAGTATACGGAGTTTGCGCTTGATAGCGTTTGGTCCCTCTTGGGTGGGTTTATATCCAAAGTCGGGGCATGGCATCCTAAGAGTTCCGCTTTGGGAAGGAGCCAGCTTAAGTACTAGCCATCTCTGCTTAGGGGGTCGCCTAGTAGAGTTTCTCATAGACGGTTATGTCATGGACGGGGAATGGAATAGCTGTTGTCGCTAGGTCTGATCAGTCTAGGACTAGGATGTTTTCCTACCTTGTGGTATAGCCTCGAGTTACAGATGACTATTGACGGTGCTAAGAACTTATGCCTGTTTGTAGAAGTATTGGTCTTTCATGTTTGTATGATTCTATGAGTTCTAGAAGGTGAGATGCAAGCCGGCTAGGATTGATAGAGTTTGGATTACCGATTGTTAACTGATTCACATGATTACGTGTTGATTAGGGTTTGAGTGTATCAGGGCCATGTTACATGGTAACCGCTGAGCCATCATACCAGCTTCCCTACCTCGAGTTATATTTTATTATCGGATTCACATGATAGCTTTCATATGATAGGTTATATGTTAGTTATTTGTTTCATAACATGAAAAGCATATCATATATGTTAAAGTTTTGTATTTCCCATATACATTGCTTTTATGTTATTCATTTTTAATTAAACTCGACATTTCGTGGCTGGGAGAACTCGGAGTTACTCCCCACTGACTGTTGCTTCCGTGTTTATATTTAATGCGGTCGAACAGGTGGTGAATGCATATTTGGGGTACATTGACGAGCTAGCGAGCGAAGTATTTACCTTGGACCTATATTCGGTTCATAGTTTGTATATTATTATACACTCTTTTATTTCCGTATTTATACGGGAGATATGTCTCCCGTCTTGTATATTTCTTTTGTAGAATATTATTTTCGTTTTGTAATGACCTTTTTATTTTATGACACCTTCGTTTTGTACTATCTTATTTCTTTTATGTATTTAAATAATTTTTTTTCTTTCCGCAAATTTGAGGGTGTCACACTTTTCATTGTCGAGTAATGCTCCTGCATCATTTCCATTTGAGTTAACTGTAATGCTGAATTGTTGAATCAATAAATTGTTCAGTAATTTGGGTTGCTGACAACATTGAGGTATCACTTTACTGATGCAATCGTACTGCCTCTATAGTACCATCAAGTATTGTTTCTCAATCATCTAGCATTGCCTTGATATAGATATAAAATGTTATTCATCCTCTTTTTACCGCCTAATCATCTAGCATTACCCTAATCCAAGTTAGTTTGGTAAGTGTGCATTGAATGATTCATATTGTTTTGTTTTGGTTACTTATGCAACATATTGTTTAGTTGACTTCATTCCAAACCAAAAAAAAAAAAAAAACTCCACATTTGATTTTGAATCACAGTTATATTTAGAGATTTGTTTTCTCAGTATTCATGAATTATGAATTATGCACATAATGTTGTCCATAAATTTTTCTCTTAAAGTGCCTACCCTTCCTCAAATCCTGCGTCTGCACCTGCCTAAATATAAGGTAGGTTTGACACACACACAATAAAAAAACGGAAATATTAAGGGAAACTCTAAGGAGTAAAACAATGTATTACAAAATCACTGGACTGTAAGAAAATAGTTAAACCATTAGAAATCATAAGCTTACAGGTACTTGTGTTAGTTTTTACCATGGCAATTATATTTTAAAGGATAGTTCCAAAGTAAACATACTCCAAGGTGGCACAATTACTTTCACACATTTTATATTGTTTTCGTCATATCTTGTGCCATGAATGAAAGTGGAAGATATCAATGAAATAGAGGGGCTATTAAGCAAGGAAATTGTAATGTAGTTTGTATTTAAAGAAATTTGACTGGAATAAGAAAACCTGAAAAAAGCAATGAAAAGATATAATAATGGCAACCATCACAGACAACATTACTGTAACTCAACAACCAAGTGCCTGGACTCTATTTCACTCATCAAATACAGTAAGCAGCCTATAAGTTGAGACTTAGCAGCAAAAACATTACCCAGATAAAAGGTGGAGGAATGTATGTAGGATACCCTATGGTACATAAATTAGCCTCCCATGCTATATGATGGTAGATATGTCTCATCTTCAGACAGGCCTGCGCTACCATCACTTGATGCCAGCAAGTTCACCTGTATATAATACCATCAATTTTCCAAAATATATGATAGCAACAATTTGAGATGCAAAGCAGAGTCCAAGTCAAACCTTGATAATTTCAGACTTGGAGCTTGGACGCATATATGCTGCTAAAATGCCCATATTGAAGTCCTATTGGAAACATTAAAGTAAATATTAATTCAAGTTTAAAACTCGAATAAATATACTTGCATGAAAAAAATCATGACTTTCAAATGTCGCCTTTTTGTCAAGACAAAAGAAAACTGTAACGAAAAAATAGACAAAACCTAAACACTTTTAGTCCCTGAAGTCCCTGATTGCTCAATTTTGGTAAATGAACATTCAAGGGCATGAAGAGATTTTACATCCATCCCTGAACATATCTCCTTCTCTCTCCTTGCTTATTCAGAGAACGAAAAATGAAAAACACGTCACAATGCATTACATTTTTAAGCACAAATGGAGTATTGGCATGGTGTGTTACAAGTTTACATGGAATATGCCCATCTCTTTTTGTTTCTTTGATAGGCTAACTCCAAATGACGAAATGAGTCACGAGCTTCATGGGAGCTAACGAAATGCGAGATATGGAAGCTTAGTTCATTTAGCCAAGTACAGTATAAGTTGTACTCCTTTCGTCTCGGTCATTAGTTATCTATTCGTTTTGGCACAAAGACCAAGGAAATGAGAAAAAGTAGAGAGAAAAAATGATAAACTAAAGGATTGTCTCATATCTCCACCAGCACACATTAGTTGTCCACTTGCCAACTTGTGTAATCTTTACCCAAAATAGAAATAGATAACAAGTGACTGAGACGGAAGGAGTATAACACAATTAGTAAAAACCATAAGGATCCCTCATCCACCTACCTACACACGTCTAGCCCGCATGCACTTGTTACCATATATTGTTTTTGCTCATAAACTCATTTTCTAATGAATCGTTATTGAAGTACAAAGAACAACCTCCATCTCATGTTCTTATTAAAATCGTTCCATGTGACATTAGTGGTCAAACAATATCGGCTTTGACTGATTTTTCCCAATATACAATAGTACATTCTCTTATAATATAAAAATCCTTAATTTTGAAAAAGCAACCATAAATTTGTTTCATTATAATTACATACATATTTGGAGAAATTAATTGTCGAGGTTTGGGATGAAGGTAGAATGTCATGTGTGATAGTGCTTCACTACAGGACTAAAACATAACAAGTTAAAAGCAACAGAAGATTATTCTTAGCAATAACAAGAGGAGTTAATTTTGAATGATGGGAACAAAATTTACTTTAACTGAAATATATAGTTGGCTTTGCTGAGGTAATATAATGATTTGAATTGGAATGAAAAAAACGACAAGAACCGTCAAAACAGACAAATATTGAAGACCGATAATCAGCTAGCCTGAAATACCACAAACATAGACCATGTCATATATTTCTTATACTTTCAACGATGGCACAAGATTAAAGAAAACAATAACCATGCAAAAGTAGACAGGAGAAAAACAAATGCGCCGCTTACATGATAGAGTTTGGGAAGATATCAAAGTAATACACCGAAAAGAAAAGTTAGAAGATCTCAATGGTACTTACTCTGAAAGGATCGCCTCTCAAAGATTGTACAAACATGGAAGCACCTGAATGCTTGCCCTGCAAAGAAAAAAAGAAAGTCTTTGTCAACAAATGTGCACTCTACAAATAAGTGAACACCTTCATGTTGGTAGTTGTGCTAGCAAAAGCAGATAAAAAAGGTTCTCAGGTGCATGAGGCTCATGCACTGAAAATCCTACATACAAAACTAGTAGTAGTGAAATCCCATTGACAACGTCAAATCGAGTCGGGTCAATTAGGAGAATTTAGTTGCTTATTAATGTTAATTTATGGGTCATTAGTATGAGTTTTATAATAAGTACCTTTCTCTACTTGGTTGAAATTTGGATGATTTTGGGTTGTTTTGAAATAGGCATTTGGTTATGGTTGTACATGTTGGTAAATGTTACTACCTCTCATCCAAACCAAAGGTTACACTTACCTTATTTGGACCATCCAAACCAAACTACCCATTCCTTTTTGGGTAACAAATAAGACCAAATACTACTCATCTACCCTATATATTTACACAATATGTCATTAACCCACCCACCCAACTCATATTAAATATTCAAGTGGTCCTACTTCCATTCCAATACTACCCTTCCCTTATCAATTTTTTCTTAAAGCTTGTGCTCCCTCCCATGTAACCTTTGGTTTGGATGGGAGGGAGTATAATTTATGGTTTGGTGCACAATATGTTAGAGTGTAATATATTTTAGTTTTGAAGGGAATAAGCTATACGCTTATTCAATGAACTCAAGTCAAACCCTCAAGGTGAACGGAAGTCAAATCACATAAAAGTCAAACCCTGTCAAGTCAAGGAAAGACAAGCTAAAGACATAATAAGGTCCAAACACGAGTCATGGCGTAATAAGGTTTCAAGCCTTGGCGTGCACAAACAAGAGCCAAAATAAAGAATTGAAATATCGGTTTCACAAGGGTCAACTTCAAAGGGCATGTCTCAAAGTTCTAGAGCTCCTATTCGTGCAAGGCCAATTGGAGTTAATAGCTTATGATCTTAACTTTCCTACGATAGGTCGCACGCTTCATTTGGCCAAGAAACGAGAGAGATGCCTCTCACAAAAACGTGCTTGAAGGCTGAAAACCGCAGTTGTTAGATGATTTTTGTGAGTGGATTATTCACCCTTTCATGTTACTCATCTACCCATTACAAATTCTAGTTGTATGTTTTAATATTGCTAGAATTTAGAGAAGCAAGCTTGCATGTTGTGATTTTGCCTTAAAGATGACGGCTTTATAAGTAGAGATTGCATGTTAATCCATATTTGGTTGTGTTAACCTTTGGTAGGAGTGATTCTAGCTACTTTCATTTGGTAGCGCTATTATTACTCTTGTATGCAACTCTTCGTGTGGCTTACATTTGGGATTCCATATAGGAAGGATATTTAATCTTGCTTAAGGTTATTTACCATCATATTATGAAAGTCAGTATTAGATAATTAGAAGGGAGGAATACAAGGGGTTCTTGCATGCTTAAGAAGAGGGTTCTCAACCAAGTTGGACCAAGTTCTTATAATATATTGATTTCTTGCATTACAAGTTGTTTCGGGGCAAAACAATCAAGTAAGTGTTGCTCGAATCAGGGTCGGGTCAACGTGCTCCTTTCGGATGTGATGATGGGTTGATAATTGGATGCCTCGGAAGGTTCACACGCACACAAGGCCTCAGGGCGTTCATAAGGGGTCCCTCTCCGATTACTAAGTGAATACGGTACGGGGAGTATGACCGGGACAGACAGGGGTTCCCGTAGATTCTTGAGTAGCCTTGTTTCGAAAGAGAGAAGTTGTTAGATGAGAAATTTCTTACAAGACTATTGTTCCCCTCCCTTTGGAATGGATCCAAGGAAGATATTTTTAGAGGCCCAAATGTACCTTGTGTATGAGGTGGCAAATACTTGAACCCGTGTGACCCGCATTAGGTACGCGGATCAGGTCGACTAAGCATGCCCTATCACAAGTGTGTGATATTGCCTAGCCTAGTAAAGTTTAAATCTTTGTTCCTATTTCATCAAAGAATCTTTTATCAACTTCTCTTTTTGTGTCAACCTACATGTTTTCCATTGTTCATATTCATTGTTTGTAATTAGTATAATTAGTGAGTCTTAATTTAGTGATTAGTGTCTTAACTAGTGTCGTTAGTCAATAGTTTAGAGTCCAGCTTTGTCTTTACTGCCTTCCTTTGGGTTCGACCATTTACTTTCACTTTACTACCTAATTCGGAGTCTAGTTTAATGATTGTTTAGGTTTTAGAAATAGTTACTTTGAGTGGTTAATTACTAGATTTATGACGTCTAGTTTTGCACCAGTCAAATTTTACTATATTTGTCAACAAATGTGCACTCTATACAAATAAGTGGACCTTCCTTTCAGTACTAGAGAGAAGCAGATCAAAATGGTTCTCAAGTGCATGAGCCAGTGGCACCTGGAAAACCTACTTACAAAACTAGTAGTAGTGAAATCCCATTCTCCTCGCAGAAAAGCCAAAATCCACCTTTTTGGTAAGGGGATTTGGGTCACACGCCTTAATAATCAACCTAATTCCTTTGCAACACAACCAAGCAAAGTTAAAAGAGACCTCATGACTTCATGAGCCAATTCAATTGACCACTTAAGCCCATACGGAAAACCCTTTAAGTCGAAGCCTGAAATTCTAACACACATGCTGAACTAATATTTCATCTCCTAAAGTGGCAAAATCAAAAACTAAATCACACAAGATGCTAAAAATCCACAAATGCTACATCCTCACTGTGTCACCACATATCACCACAAGGTTGCATTCTGGTTGTGACAGTATTTATAATACCCCTACGCCCCTACTAGTGCGGTAACACAACCCAGTTAGATGGAGAGTACCATAGCAAGCCAATAAGCCATTATAGTTATCCAAAGCCCAAAATGGAACTTATAAGAATTATTATAGGATGTTGATAAGAGACGCCAAAGGTGACGCCCATGTACAAAAAGACACGGGAGGATGGCGCCTATATACAAAAAGAGAGCAACAAGATTGCACTTTCGAGCTATCACGAGTGCTCTTATCTATTAAATAAGGTAATTGATAAGGTGTTTGATAAACTCATCAGAATTCTCTCACTCTCTTAATCGGGGAAAATCCCAATAAGTTGCGATTCAACGTAGTATTTTTTCCCCACGAATTGTAACAACTGGAAGCTAAAGCTGTTGGTTAACTCATAACGAAATTCTAAACAGAATTCTGTTATACCAGGTTTCTACTTTTGTCTATAAATAGATTATAAGCAACACAATAAGATTCATTCAGTCATTTTCCTACTTAGTCACCCTTTTATATCTGAAAAAGTAGCTCAAATCTAATTTGATCAAGTTTCAACAAGTTGACCTGTTAATGTCCTCAGCCTATCACTCAAAAACAGATGACCAATCTAAAGTAGTTAATAAGTGTCAAGTGACCTATTTTGAGATGCATGACTGGTGAGAGGCCAAAAGAGTGGGCTTGATGGATAACATTGGCTGAATGGTGGCTGAACACTAATTTCCATTTATCTGCACAAAGCACAACCTACCAGACTGTTTATGGCAATCTCCAGCCATTCATATTCCCTATGTCATAGGAGAGCAGACTGGCTGCTGTGACAAGAGCTTGGTTGCTAGAGAAGAATGTGTCATAGTGCTGTGGTTCCATTTGGAAAGAGCCCAGGATAGGATGAAAGTACAATCTGCCATGGGCAGGGCTGACAAGCAACTTGCTCTTGGAGATTTGGTCTTTGTTCGTGTACAGGTCATACGCTAAGCTTTCTCCTAGGTATTTTGGACAATTTCAAGTAATGCAGAGGGTTGCGAAAGTAGCCGAAATGCTTCATCTCCCTGACTCCTCCAGACTTCATCTTGTGTTGAATGTGTCAAAGTTGAGGAAACATGAGGGACCCCCACCTAGAGGTGTGAGCATCCCTGAACTCGATAGTTTGCAGCAATTGGTAGCTGACCGACCCAGTGGCTATGTTGGGTAGGAAGCTAGCTAAGTGCCTAAGAGAGGCAACAGAGCCGGGACTCATATATTAGTCCAATGGTCTAATAGTGGCCCTGAGGATGCGACTTGAGAGTCCTATGATGAGACGGCAAGACGCTCCCAGATTTTAACCTTAAATTGTCAGTACAAGCGTTAAATAAGGGGGGGAGGATTGTAATAAGAGGAAGCTTAAGCGGTTAGCTCACCAGAATTTTGTCTATAAATAGAATGTAAGCAATGCAATTAGATTCTTCAGCATTTTCCTGTAATCACTAGTACTTTTCTCTCTACAAATATTCCTGAGTAATCAATTGGTTATACAGTCTCCATTAATAAAAGTGCATTCGATTTCCATCTTTCTTCTTCGAGTCTTATTGGATTTACAATATCCCTCGAATATTCCATTATTCCTGGAAATTCCTACCTTCATGTGAAATTCATTGCACAAATCTCAGCTGGAAATGTTACTCTAATTCTAATTTTACAATTCTATCTCAAACTTTTACACTCTAGTCTAATTTTCAAGGCACGAGAGAGAACTTGAATGTGTAAGAATGATACAAAACAAGAGGGTTTGAAGAATATATTGCAAATCCAGAACATCACACCCAAAAGATAGCATGATTACACAGCCATTTTGGACTTATATTTTACGCATGGTCCTCATTCCTCATTGGCACTCGCATGCAACATATATATCATCCGAATCACCTCAAACACACAGAATGTTCAAAGCATAACAATATACACCAAAAAGATTAAACCTTGAGCAAGATGTGTTTAAACAACAAGCATTTTAGTCTTTATTAAGTTTGTGGTACAAACTTTCACCTCGTAGATGTCAAATGCACAAAAATAAAATAAAACAGATAAGACAATAGAAGAGGCAGTCAGTGTTTACTTTGGCAATATCTAAGGATCTGAACCGCTAGCCTTAGCTTCTTTTTCAATAAATACACCAGCAACATCACACCAAACGCAGTAAGCATTGGATTTAGCGGTCACATCTACGCAACCCTACCCTTGAAACCATTGGATGACCCATAATGAAATTGAAAACGGAATTGTATAAACTGATTGATAATACATACTCCTTCAACTCTTTGGAATTACCCCATTTTCCATTTTCAGCCTATTCACTAGAATTGCTTCATTTTGAAATTCGGTAACTTTTTCCATATGAAATTATGAATTGTCTGTATTACCCTTGCTAACTTTTATAATCAACCTTAACCTTACCACACTCATGTAGCAGAATCATGACAGCCACTATCTATCATAACCACTGTTCATACCATTATACCAACTGCCAGCATCGACAATGACATTACAACTGTCGTTGTTACTCAACACCATCAGCAACAACGCTACAACACTACAACCCAGCAACTCTCCTCCAACTACTCCTTAGCAAGTCAGTAACTCACAACCATTCACCACCAACATGGTCGACTCTCCTCATCACCCTCACAATAACTACCGGCTTCCTTGATGGAATTCGAATAGTAATCACAACCTAGGAAGGTATGGGGGAACCCATTATGCGAAGAGTTCACTAAGGCATTTGGTGAATAAAGGTTCCAGCCTTTCTTAGATCAAGTCTTAATGGGCAATGGTTAAGATAAGTATCAGTCATAAATATCATCTCCAGCCAAATCCGCAACTAATGGGGGTAGCAGCGATCAAAGAAGACATCGGCAGTGCCGAAGTGTTGGTGCAGTGGTGGGAGATTATAAGAGTCAGTCATTAAATTAGAAGCGAAGACGTAATGGCCTTACTAACTCCTTAATCTTTACATTATTAATGTGTATATAATAGTTTAAAAATCAACCTCATGTTCCAACTTCCACGAGACCACCCCCAAAATCCCATTCGACTCAAAGAACAAAAGAAGAAAAAGAAAAGGAATATTTACCTCCAAAGATATATCGCGTAGCCTCCTTCCAGTTTGGGCACAGCATATGCGGACCACATTCTCATCACAGCTCCCACTGATAATATAGTCTCTTCCGTTCATGTAGTATGAACGAGTATAATTCTGAGAACTTCCAGTTGCAGTAATCTCGAAATTCAAGAGGACTCTACCATCAACTGCTGAAAGCTGCTTAACCTGGAAAAGTAAGCAACAAATTATGTAAGTTCAAAGGGAAAGCTACAAGTGCGCAGTGAAAATTATGAATGTGTATCGACAGCATCATCCAGTAGAGTTCCTAGTAAATATACTACAATGTAACATTGATAGTCGTAATTGCAGAGACAAGAACTTCAAATGCAAGTACTAGCTGAGGAACAAGATAAAAAGAGATCGGAAAAAAATTGAAATATGACAGCCACACAGACATGATGTTACTATCAAGTGGCATGAGAAAGTTTACATACCATCCGTTCGACACCAACGACAAAGCCTTAGTCCTACAATGATTTGAGGTAGCTAATGGGAAGCATTATACGGAACCATTGTGAAAGAGGAGTACAGTAAAAAAAATGGAGAAAAGCTAAATCAATATCTAATGAATCAAGTTAGACCAAAAATGTGAAGTGTGAAGAGAAGAACGAGATAGTGTACAAATAAGAGGAAACACTTTCGAACAAGAGCTTAGAAGATACGGGAGTATTTAAAAAAGAGAAAAAAAAAAAGTGTAGAAAAACCAACAAAAAGACGTATTATAAAACAATGAGAACGATTAAAAAGCAAAAATGCAAATGAAAAAACAAACAATTCTAAAAACAAACAAACGAAAAGTAAAAAGAATTAAAGAAGATGAAAATTGGGGTCAATACTCAGAAGTCAGAATTGCTACAATTTGCTACAAATATGAATAAATACCTCATTGTCAACAGCAGATACAAGAAGATAAAGGTCGTCAGGGGAAAAGCACACCATCACATTTCCTTGGCTACTTGATGCTTTAAAACAAGGTCGAGATGGTCCTTGTCTCAGATCCCACATTTTAACATCTTGATCAAATGAAGACGTGGCAAAAACTGACGGAGAATGATTAGAGAATTTGACAACGTTAATATGCTGTTGATGCATATCAGCATAAACATCCAAGAGCTTCCCAGTGTTGATATCGTACAAGGCAACATTTTTTGAATATCCACTTACAACAAATAATTCGTCAGTTGTGTTTACGTGAAGAGAGGTCAGTTGATCAAACTCATCAAAAACAAAGTCAAAGGCAGACTGATTCCTTCCTGTAACCGCTGATTGCCAATGTTGGGTATCATACAATCTTAATGAACCATTATCAGATCCTGCAATGAGCTGAAGAAATAACAGAATACAAACCCATGTCAGGGAAAAATAGAGGGCAATGCAAATCAAGAACACAAAATATGAAGCATGGAAGGATTTAAGCCCTCTAGCCAAACAGTCTATTAGTTACCCTACATGCTACAAACTCTGTATTCCACAATATTATGTTAACACAATAACGCAGCAAGCATCCAGAAAGGAGGCTCTTCTCCTTGGCTAAATGGAGGATTAATAGCCAAAATTGTATGAAGGTAGTTCTTGCTGCCATCGAATACACAAGAGGTTTGAATTTGACGATTCAAGCTGGCTCATAGAGCAAGTAGCACGCATCTGGTGGCTTCAATCTATACAGTAACACAACTAACATTAACAATTTCAGGTAAACCCCCCGCCATTATCAGTGTACAAGCATAGTTTACGCAATGCAAAAGGTCCTTATCATGTGGCCTTATGTTTCAACCTACAATTAAACCCTAGATAATGCCTTGGATTCTCAAAATGAAACATCTAACCTAAACTAGCATATAACTATATATCAAAGCAGAAACAGCAAGTACTTACCAAGAGAGTTCTTAAGTCAGGTGTCATTCTCTACAAACCGGAAAAAGGCTTTTGTTTCAAGAATGGTAAATTTATGTCAAATTTATACTTTCCAGACATATTCTTCACCTTGTTTGGTTGGCATAAAATTCACTTAAATTGAAATTTCATGGCAACTGCCCAAGTGTTTGGTTTGGCATAATCTTATCGTATCGCCCGAGATGTATCGTTATCGGCGGCGGCCGATACGAGATATCCAGAGATGTATCGAGTAAATTAGAAACTGAAAAGTATCGGCCAAGACGGTAGATTTACGTGTATCGGCCAACCTGGTCCGATACGACCCGCAATGAACCCAATATGAACGAATTATAAGTTGTACCGGCCAAATTTTGTAATGAAAAGCTCTTACAAACTGTATAACATTGGTCAAATAATATATTTAATAGAAATAATCATAATTTTATATGAAATAGCCAATAGATGATAAAGTACCTACAAAGCTTGTAAAATAAATATCACCGCGATAACCGCAACTCAGTGAGCGACGGCTGAGTCGAAGACGATCCCGCGATATCGTTACCCTATGTTACTCTGACACTTCACTTAACTGCCGTGTACGACACGACACTTTAGACGCTTCATTTTAGACCAAAAAATGGAAAATCCGTACAAAATAGCCGTATTCGACACGTGTCAGACACGACACCTGTGTCGGAGAGAGACAGGGTAACACAGTCGTTACCGCGTCCGCGATTGCGACCAATACCGCAATTTTAAACCATGCTCTAGACACATGTATACTTTATTCAAGGTGTAAATGTCTCAAGTCTACCAAGAAAACATGGGTTCTCCAGGCACTATCACAACCAGGCACATTTATTCCACAATGTAGATATATGTTACGTATTACAGCCCTTGTTTGGCAGTCCAGCGATACGAATATCAGAAATGCCAAAGAAAAAAAAACAAATTAATCAACCAACTCATAGATTATTGAACTTGTGTACACTTTGCTGTCAAGACGTACCTTTGAAGGGAATTTTTTGAGCCAACATAGGCCTAATACACTGTTCATAGCTCCCAAAGAAGGTATGTAACTAGAGATCTTCCCGTTTTCATGATTCACAACAACTACTTCCCCATCAAGAGTTCCAAAGGCCATTAAGCCTGGGTCACATGGATGGTATTCAAATTGCCGTGGACGGAAACTTCTATTTTCATCTTCAAAAACATAACCAAATGTAGAAAGTGGAAATACCAACGGCCACACACATGAATTTACTTTAGCTGCATCAAGGGATCTAGAATAATAGTGAGCAGATTTCGCATGATGGCAGGATGCCTTACTTGTATGGAAACTGGGGTACGTAGTGTTCATTTCACGCTTGCTTAAGATACTAGCGAGACTCTCTTTGTGCTGCCTTCTATATGCCAAGTACTCGAAGAATTCTGAATATCTGACCTTAGCACTTGCCCTGTCAGAGATGTTTATAGGCAAATTATCTAGGATCTGCAACTGAGGAAGTGAAGCTATCATAAAATCCCTGTAATGTTTCTCAAAGCATATTGGTGAAGGATGATGTGTCAGGTACTTTTTCGTCCTAGAACCAGCTAATGACAAAGTCTGTCTGTCGTGAAAACCACTTGACATATAGTCTTCCGTTGTAGAAAATATTCCGAGAGAAACCTGCTACACCATTTTGTCTTAGACAAGAAAAATTTTCATGCTATACTAGTAATGACGACTATCAGAAGGAAAATTGTCTTGAAACTTGCAGTCATAGAATAAGCACAACACCACCTAAGAACAAACAACTTCGCCCTCAATAACTCACACACCAAAATCATACAAGTTTATTTGTTTCATAAGTTTGTTCTTATAGAAAACGTACAGCTTGAGCTCATATTGACAATCATGTAAACTGTAGGTCAGGCAACTCGAATTGGTCATAATCTTATTCACATAGCTTCTTATATTAATATTTCACAGAAATATCTGCTAAGTACACCTTTATGAGTTTACCAATACGCTAGTCACCAGTCTTTCTAGTTCAGCTGATGTACAATTTCACGAAGCAGGCATAGTGCAACTTTTGCACAGGCCAGTACTTGTCGAGGATTCAACTCCACTGAGAGCTTACGTATCACCGCCACCTTCCCCCACCCCTCCAGTAAAAAGTAAATGAAAACTTTTAATCTGTAAACTTGGCATCATCAATATCAATGCATGTTGTAAAATTGACATCATCAATATCAATGCATCATCAATATCACTGCTAACGAGGGCGGATGAAAAGAAGGGGAGGCATCCTGAATGTTGTAAAATTAGTGAAGATGATGGCACAACAGATTAGTAAGATCCTGCAACTAAATGACCTAACTTAATCATAGGTGAATCATGATAGCGCAGTTACATACAAGGAAAGATTAACTACGTATGAACAAGGCTTTTCAGGAACTCAAGGCTAGAGCACAGATTATATGAACATTATATCTCATTTACAAAAGTAAGAAAATAGCAGAAATCCAGTAAAGATCTTACTCATATCTTGGGTAGGTTCCATTTGTATGCAACCTGACTCTTGACTTATCTGTTAGGACTAGTGATTGTTCAAAAAGGAACCACAAGATACAAGTTCTAACCATAGGAATCACAAGATGAAACTAGCATTTGCTTCTTTAGTAATATTATTATGAAACAATTTCACCGTACAAAAATCTCTCAATTTAAAAAAGAAAATATTTTCATTCTAAGAGAATTAAGTAAAAGAGAATAACAATAAGGTAGTTACCAATACCAGTAAGAAATAACAAAATAGCAAGGTACCACCAGCAAACAGCACTAGCCTAGAGCATAATAATAATAAATAATAAATAAATAACACATTCCGGGAAGACACAATACAAGAAGAGACAACTTACAGCATTACTGTTTAGCAGATCAAAGCTGTGGAATGCATCAGACAAAGTCTCCGGGAAACCAAGCTCGTGAAAGTAGTTTGATGCATCACCTACATGATCATTTAAAACATCTTCACCGGAATTTAAAACAAATTCACCAAAACTTGGGTCTTCAATTATAGGTATATCAAACACTTCTCTACCATATATATTATCATTGTATCCAATAGAACTGCCATCCAATGTTCTCTGAGAAGATGATCGAGGGCAACTACCCGTGTTGTTACAGCATAAACAATTCTGAAACCGCAGTTCAACTAGAGAAGGAAGCTTTAATAATGCAGTAGTGGTGGTCCAAAGATTAGAAACCCTTGTCGCACAAACAGAGAGATGCTTAAGATTTGGCATACAAGAAAAGCAACTTTCTTGGAAACTAGTAAGTGAAGTATTGAAATCCAGAATAAGCGTCTGCAGTTGCTCAAAACATCCATTGAGATTTAGCTGCCTGAGGCATGAGGACCTCAAATTCAGCTCTTTGCATGTCAACCCCTTCTGTGACAGATCCCTGAGTGTAAATCAAATACAAAAGAAAACAACTCTATCATTAATTTACAATGTCTCATAGAGCTAACCATTATAGAGCTATCCATTTTATAGAAGTACAACGAAAAAATGAAAACATGCATTGAATATTCTGCTCCCTCCCTTCAAATCCAAGTGCCATAGACCATAGTCCCGCCATTTTTTGTGAGAGGAATTTTGAATCGTGAAGTACTTGGATTTGAAGGGAGGGAGTAGTTTTTCAAGAAATAATTTTAGAAGCAAGAGAAAACTCATGAAAATAAGAGCAAACAAATCTAGCCTGGGTAATCTGCCCCATTTGTAATCGCCATAAAGCACCAAGAAACATATGCAAGAAGCGATAATGTTAATCACCTTTTCCAACACATTGCACCTTAACAATTAAACTCCTCGGTCTCATGTTAGAATCAACAACTTTACCAGTTCAAAGTCAGGAATCAAAAGTTGGTGTTCTATTTTATCAATTTTTGTTTGTCAAAATCCACACACAACAGACTTGCTTGCTCTCTGTCCAATTGGTAGCGGTTGCAAACTACAGAAATCTATGATTATGAGATATTATGCAAGGAGACTTGCTTAGTCTAGCTGTAACAATGGCTGCCATATTGCCACTATGGTGTTTTCCTTTTACACCGGATTTCTAGTTTTTATAGACAAAATTGATCTTATTATGTATTGCCACCTAGTGCAGCCAAATTCATTTCTCGTGGAGCAGTTTCAGACACGGCGTGGAATATGGGCTTCCCAAACAAAAATCCAACACATCATCTTGCAGAGTTTTAGGTTGTACAGCGAAATATAATTTCGAAAAAACAAACCTGCCAGAACGGCAGCTCAGCCTAATGATACTTAACTACAGAAATTGATTAGTGAATCATTAAAATATGTACTGGTAAAAAGAGTAGGTATATAATTACCCAATAAATCGTTGGAAAGAAGTGTCATATTCGTTGAAAATTAGACATCTAAAATACATAAAATTATCCTCTACAAACAAGTAAACACCTAAATGATCAAGAATATCTCATCAATACTTTACAGTTATTAGTCTCAATTTGCAAATACATTAACAATGGATCTCCCCATTTCCCTTCAACCCTATTGGCTAACCAAACAAGGGAATTGCTTTCCCTCACTCCCCCTTCACCTCCTTTCCCTCCAATTCCCGTAATCGAACATAAGCCCTAAGGCTTGTTCACATGAGACAAGAGCAATCACATACCTCAAGAAAACCTTTTCCAGGGAAAAATCAATTAAGTGAACAGCATGAAGCTTCTTGTTTAAAGCTCGCAACAAAGAGAGTACATAACCTCCATTCATAACACAAGGAGTTCTATTATAAATTTTCACCCTATCAATGATAGAAATGTTGATGTTTGTGAACAAATCAAATAGGGGAAGGAACTCTGAATCCTTCAGATTGTCCAAGGAAACCTGGAGGACATGTTGATCATGTTCAAAAACTTTTATACTTCCCTGCATTAAAGCAGTAGAGCACCAAAATTAGCATATCGCATAAAAGGGAATTAAAATACTGCAAATATTTGGTTTCCTAAATATGCATAATCAATGTCCATGGTATTTAAATGCTCCTGTTGCATAACCCCATTGCACAACGATTTCAGGCCATGGTTACCTTATTTCCTTATTTCCTGTTATGTAATGTCCCATAGCAAAAGCCAATATTTAAGGCGCGTGAATGCATGGATATTAATATCAAAGACAATTTATTGACTTAATCTTAACTGATCATATTTCTATGGAGACAAAGACTCATTATTCTTTGGTGTCTGACTATAATGAAATAAAGCAAAATGGCTCACTAAAGTGACTGTGCTTCTTTCTATGGTGAAGTACAAGTTATTCGATGTAGTTTCGACGCAATTTTCAGCTTGGGCCATTCGGAAAAGGTCTATTTGTGTTGCCACACAAAGGTAAGAAAGCATACATCCGACCCCCCCCCCCCCCCCTCCCCACAATTTGCGGGAGCCATTAAGGCACTGAGTTAATATTGTTGATGTAATCTATACTGATATATATTCACGGGTTCAAATATTGGGACATATGTGTATTTGCAAATGGGTTAACTATTAGTCTATTAGTAAATAAAGAGGTCATAAAAGAGATAAGCTAGTGGAACAGGAGTTCAGTACCATGGCCATCAAGAAAACTCGAGTTCAGGAATACAATACAGTCCAGTAACCAAGGTCCAAACTCCAATTCAATTTCGTCTAAGGAAAGGGTCGAGTTCATGGGTGACCTTAGTCCAAAGGGTTAGCAACATTTTAGTCATACGAAGCCAAGGCCGAAAGTGAATAAATTCCTTACTAAAAGACTTAAGAGCAGCAAGGATATTAATGAGCAAAACGTTTTGCAGATTTGGCAAAACATACTCGGAAGCTGGTAAAGGAGGCCGTTTGGAAGATACTCATCTTAAGAAATACTCAGGGAGCAAGTGAACAAAAAAGAGCAACCACCATTTTGTCTCAGCTCTCTTTACCTTTACTTGTTTTTGTCTAATAAGACAGATGTTCAGCTGCTAAATTTCTTTTCCAGTTGTTTTATCAGAACTAGCTGTTATTTTGTCCTTATTCCTGAATGTATTGCAGACCTTGGCTGATGTAAGAGAGGAAAAAATGAGATGTAAGGGATGGGTCTATATAAAAGACCTCCCACATGCTTAAGGGCAGAACCTTTAGAATGAAAAACCTATAAACCTGTGTCTACTGTGGTTTATGTTTGCGAGTCATAAATCTGGCTTGTGCTTTGCTGTAGTCGATTTATTTTTACTGCCGTAGGGAGTTTCTCCTCATTTATTTGCATCGTTGTAACCTATCAATGACCCGACCCGATACTGACCAGACATGAACTATAAACAACCCGAACCCGTTGTTGACCTGGCACAACCAGAACCCACTTTGACACTGGCCGACCCAATGGCCACATCTGGGTAAATGTCCTACTTTTCCAATAGATTCAAACTAGTGAAAACAAGCATGTACCCTTGTTTTATTATAAGTAATCTAATATATCCCAAATTGAATGAAAATTTCTTTAAAATAGCCTAAATGCTCAAAGTTGCCTCTTTTAGATGTAAAACCACGAGCAACCATAAAGACTCCTTATTCCCCATGATTTCTCTCCCTTCTTGTATATCTTACTGATCTTCTCTCCTTTCTTTATGGTTTCTATTTTTCTTCTTACAACCATTGAGTTTTCCTCACTCTTTTCTTCACTTACCTTATGCAACGGGAGTATATGCTCAAGACAAGACACAAGCTCAAGACAAGATTCAACATCAACAACATCAAGACACCAATATCATTCAAGGCAACAACATCCATTCAGACAACACCATGACCAGTTATGACAATGTCCTATTCAGTCCAAGTAACCACCACTTCAGGCCAGCTAAGACAACACCACACCACCCAGAGCAAAGCCTAGCCATCCACTTTCCAAGACTAAGCCACAACAACACACAGACAACAGCCAAACAAACCCAACACAACAAAAACAACAATCAGCCTAAAACAGCCATTCACAGTCTTCCTAAACAGGGTCCATGGGGGTCTCACACAATCAAACAAGCCTAACCAACCTTCAAACTTATGTCTTGGGAAGGTCCTCTACAACTTTTCCCAGGACTTTTCTTCCAGGAAACAAACACACAAAAAGTTAGCCTAGGGACAACTCCAGACTGTCCAGATTTCAGTCTTTTTGCAGTAGTTAACATGTCACTATCAAACTTTCCTGTTATGATCAAACAAGCTCGAGGGCCTTTTAGCAGGACCTTTGGCATCCATCCCACTTCAGTTGAGCTCAAGAATCAAGCTTAGAAGTCCACTCCTCCACCAGTTTCAACCTAAACAATCCAATTAAGGCAGATTGTCCCATTAGAACTACTTTTCTACTTTATTGCTTTATGCTGAACAATGTAGCTGTTATTTCTGTTTCTTTTGCAAGCCAATTGTGGCCCTAGGATGTATTGAACGAGTAGGATGTAATCTCCTTGCCTATATAAGGCCTTTTCCTAATGAATGAAAGACAGATTTGAAGTAAAACATAAAACTGAAACCTTGTTTCTGTTAACATCTCTTGGCTGTGTGCTTGAGACAACTTCCTTTGCTTTGTGCTTGGAAGTGAGCTAGGGTCCTTAGCTGTGTGCTGGGATCAAAGTTCAACCCTCAATCATTGGCTTTGTGCTTTGGTTAAGGTCCTATCTTTGTTCTTTAACAACCAGTCCACACAGAAACAGAGTATTTGCAAAGTGTCTTAACCATAGTTCAATTGTCATTGTTTAGTTGTCTTTCTGAATAGTTTCAGTGCAAATTGGTTATCAGAGCTTTGGTTTGTGAGTTCATCTACCTAACTACATTAAAAATACAAAATCCAACCATGAGTGAAGAGAGAATCACAGGTCTTGAAAACACAGTTCAAGGTCTTGTCAGAACTGTAATGGAGGTCTCTAGATCTGTCAATGAACTCCTTGAGGGCCAACAGAACAATGATACAAGGGGAGGCAGAGGTCGAGGAAGAGGAGCACCTTTCCCACAAGGTGGAGGAAGGAGGAGACAACCTGTAGATCAGTTTGAAATGTCAGATTCAGATGGCTCAGATCACAGTCTTCTCAGACACCAAGACAAAGACATAAAGGTAGAGATTCCTGACTTTCTAGGTAGCTTGAACCCTGATGATTTCCTAGATTGGCTAAGGTCTGTAGAAAGAGTCTTTGAGTTTAAAGGATATACTGATAGAAAGGCTTTTAAGGTTGCTATAATGAAACTAAAGGGTTATGCCTCACTGTGGTATGAAAACATGAAAACCTTGAGGGTTAGAGAAGGTAAGGAACCTGTTAAGTCATGGCTCAAACTGAAAAAGAAAATGAGGGCTAAGTTTGTCTCTAGGGACTATACTCAGGATATGTTCATTAAGCTCACTCACCTTAAACAGGATCAAAGACCTATAGAATCTTACCTAAGGGACTTTGAACAACTCACATTACAATGTGAGGTTGTTGAGAAATCTGAACAAAAGATAGCAAGGTTCTTAGAAGGGTTGGATGAAAGGATAGCTAGCAAAGTTAGGCTACAAAATATATACTCCTTTGAGGAAGCTGTCAACTTGTCTTTGAGGGTAGAAAAATTGGGAAAGGGAAAGGCCAGTGCTTCTAAAACACCTGCTAGAACCCCCACCTTCAAACCCTTTGTAGGAGTCAAGATAGGAGAACCTGTGGTTCCTATTAAGACCCCTTTCAACCCTGATAAAAGCAAGGCTATTGAGGCAGGCCAAAGGAAGACTACTCCTCTCAAAAAGTGCTTTCAATGTCAAGGGTATGGACATTTTGCTAGAGAATGTCCATCTAAAAGGGCTCTGAGTACCCTAGAAGTAATCCATTGGGGAGATGATGAAGTGTTGGTCTGTGATGAAGAGATGGAAGAGTCTGAGGTAGAGGCTAGTGAGGAGTTGATAGAGCCTGATGCAGGGTTAAGTTTGGTAACATGGAGGGTAATGTATACTCAACCCCAATCTTTGGAAGAGGATCAAAGACACCAGATCTTTAGGACCAGATGTACCATCAAGGGTAGAGTATGTAACCTTATTATTGATGGTGGAAGCTGCACTAATGTGGCCTCCAAAACACTGATAGACAAGCTAGCTCTACCCACCAAGGACCACCCCCTACCTTACAAGCTCAGATGGTTAAACAAAGGGGCTGAGATCAAGGTGGATAAACAATGTGTTGTACCTTTCTCAATTGGTAAAGGGTATGTGGATGAAAGTCTTTGTGATGTTCTGCCTATGGATGCATGTCACCTCTTACTTGGTAGGCCATGGGAGTTTGATAGGGATGCCATTCATCATGGGAGGGACAACACCTACACCTTTAAGTATGGGAAGAAGAAAATTACCCTGGCACCTTTACCACCTGCTTTAAAGATCAACCCAAACCCCATGAGTGAGGCTTCCAAGGAAGTCATGTTGATAAGTGAGTCAGAAATAGCACAAGAGCTAAGTGAGTTACAACCTGTGTACATCTTACTTGCCAAAGAAACTGGGATGAGCATCATTGATATCCCTGAAGAGGTCAAGTCTATCCTAGAAGGCTATGGTGATGTCTTCCCTACTGAGCTCCCTAGTGGACTGCCACCACTTAGGGGAATAGAACACCACATTGACCTAGTGCCTGGAGCTATCTTACCCAACAAGCCAGCTTACAGGAGTGATCCTAAGGCTACACAAGAGCTCCAACTTCAAGTAGGTGAGCTGCTCAACAAGGGCTATGTTAGGGAATCCCTCAGCCCTTGTGCTGTACCAGCCTTGCTTGTGCCAAAGAAGGATGGGACTTGGCGTATGTGCATTGACAGTAGGGCCATCAACAACATTACCATCAAGTATAGGTTCCCTATACCTAGACTGAATGATATTCTGGATGAGTTAAGTGGGGCTCAAGTATTCACCAAGATTGATCTGAGGCAAGGCTACCACCAAGTGAGGATAAGAGCAGGGGATGAATGGAAGACAGCTTTCAAGACTAAACATGGGCTCTATGAATGGTTGGTGATGCCTTTTGGGTTGTCTAATGCCCCTAGTACCTTCATGAGGTTGATGACAGAAGTCCTAAGGCCTTACTTAGGCAAATGTGTAGTGGTTTACTTTGATGACATTCTTATTTACAGTTCAACTAAGGGAGAACATTTGCAACATCTGAAGTTGTTGTTTGAGGTCCTAAGAGAGAACAAGTTGTATGGCAAGCTAGAAAAGTGCACCTTCATGCAGCCTGAGGTCTACTTCCTTGGGTTCATCATCTCTAAGAAAGGAGTAGCAGTTGATCCTGAGAAGGTGCAAGCAATCAAGGAATGGCCCATTCCTCAAACTGTCACTGATGTTAGAAGTTTCCATGGGTTAGCATCTTTCTATAGGAGGTTCATACAAGGGTTTAGTTCAATCATGGCCCCTATTACTGAGTGCATGAAGAAGGGAGAGTTCAAGTGGAATGAGAAGGCTGAAAGATCCTTCAATCTGATCAAAGAGCTATTGTGTAAATCTCCAATATTGGTTCTACCAGATTTTAACAAACTCTTTGAGGTAGAGTGTGATGCCAGTGGCCTTGGCATAGGAGCTGTGCTTACTCAAGAGAAGAAACTTGTTGCATACTTCAGTGAAAAACTAAATGGAGCCAAGCTTAATTATTCCACATATGACAAGGAGTTCTATGCCATTGTGAGAGCATTGAACCATTGGGGACACTACTTGAAGCCTAAGCCATTTGTGCTTCATTCTGATCATGAGGCTCTCAAATACATCAATGGACAACATAAGCTCAACCCCAGACATGCTAAATGGGTAGAGTTCTTGCAATCCTTCTCATTCTCCAGCAAGTACATAGAGGGTAAGAACAATGTTGTAGCTGATGCTTTGTCTAGAAGATCTGTGATGTTGACCTTCATGGAGCAAAGGGTGTTGGGGTTTGAATTTATGAAAGAGCTCTATCAAGAAGACCCAGACTTCAAGCATGAATGGGAGGTATATCAATAAGGACAAGTCAAGAAAGGGAGCAAGTACACAGCTCAGGAAGGCTACTTGTTCTATGGAAACAAACTGTGTGTGCCTAAAGGACCTTATAGGGGACTACTGGTCAAAGAGGTTCACTCCAATGGCCTTGCTGGTCACTTTGGGGTGCAGAAGACCTATGACATATTGCAAGATCAGTTCTATTGGCCTAAGATGCTCAGTGATGTGCAAGATGCCCTCAAGAGATGCAGGTCTTGTCAACTAGCCAAGGCACATTTTCAAGCAGGCCCTTACACACCACTGCTAGTACCAAACAAGCCATGGGAAGACCTCAGTATGGACTTCATTGTAGCCTTACCTAGAACTCAAAGGGGAAAGGATTCAATCATGGTGGTTGTAGATAGGTTCAGCAAGATGGCACATTTCATTGCTTGTAAGAAGACTGAGGATGCTTTGGGGGTAGCTGAACTATACTTTAGGGAGGTTGTCAAGTTACATGGGGTCCCTAGAAGCATTGTCTCAGATAGAGACACAAAGTTCATGAGCCACTTCTGGAGAACCTTGTGGAAGCTATTGAAGACCAGGTTATTGTTTAGTACTTCTCACCATCCCCAAACTGATGGGCAGACAGAAGTCACTAACAGGACACTAGGAAAGATCTTAAGGAGCATTGTTTCTAAGTCATTGAAAGATTGGGACCTCAGGCTAGCACAAGCTGAGTTTGCCTTCAACAGAGCTCCCTCCAGCAGCACAGGTAAAAGTCCTTTTGAAACAGTTTATGGCACTAATCCTCTCATGCCTACAGACCTAGCACCAGTCAAAGGAAACAAGGCAAGCTATGATGCAAAGAAAAGAGTTGAGCAAATGATACAGATTCATGAGCAAGTCAAGAAGCAGATTGAAAGGTCCAATGAGTTGTACAAGGCTAGGTCCAAAGGGCCTAAGAAAGCAAGGGAGTTCAAGGCAGGGGATCTTGTATGGTTGCATTTAAGAAAAGAGAGATTTCCAGACAAGAGGAGAAACAAGCTCATGCCAAGAGCTGATGGACCATTTGAGATATTGGAGAAGATAGGCACAAATGCTTACAAAGTGGATCTACCAGGAAGCTATGGTGTACATGGTACTTTCAATGTTGGAGACCTGAGCCCCTACCATGGTGAATCAGATGATGAAGGTGATGAAGATTTGAGGGCAAATCCTTTTCAAGAAAAGGAGGTTGCAACGGGAGTATATGCTCAAGACAAGACACAAGCTCAAGACAAGATTCAACATCAACAACATCAAGACATCAATATCATTCAAGGCAACAACATCCATTCAGACAACACCATGACCAGTTATGACAATGTCCTATTCAGTCCAAGTAACCACCACTTCAGGCCAGCTAAGACAACACCACACCACCCAGAGCAAAGCCTAGCCATCCACTTTCCAAGACTAAGCCACAACAACACACAGACAACAGCCAAACAAACCCAACACAACAAAAACAACACTCAGCCTAAAACAGCCATTCACAGTCTTCCTAAACAGGGTCCATGGGGGTCTCACACAATCAAACAAGCCTAACCAACCATCAAACTTATGTCTTGGGAAGGTCCTCTACAACTTTTCCCAGGACTTTTCTTCCAGGAAACAAACACACAAAAAGTTAGCCTAGGGACAACTCCAGACTGTCCAGATTTCAGTCTTTTTGCAGTAGTTAACATGTCACTATCAAACTTTCCTGTTATGATCAAACAAGCTCGAGGGCCTTTTAGCAGGACCTTTGGCATCCATCCCACTTCAGTTGAGCTCAAGAATCAAGCTTAGAAGTCCACTCCTCCACCAGTTTCAACCTAAACAATCCAATTAAGGCAGATTGTCCCATTAGAACTACTTTTCTACTTTATTGCTTTATGCTGAACAATGTAGCTGTTATTTCTGTTTCTTTTGCAAGCCAATTGTGGCCCTAGGATGTATTGAACGAGTAGGATGTAATCTCCTTGCCTATATAAGGCCTTTTCCTAATGAATGAAAGACAGATTTGAAGTAAAACATAAAACTGAAACCTTGTTTCTGTTAACATCTCTTGGCTGTGTGCTTGAGACAACTTCCTTTGCTTTGTGCTTGGAAGTGAGCTAGGGTCCTTAGCTGTGTGCTGGGATCAAAGTTCAACCCTCAATCATTGGCTTTGTGCTTTGGTTAAGGTCCTATCTTTGTTCTTTAACAACCAGTCCACACAGAAACAGAGTATTTGCAAAGTGTCTTAACCATAGTTCAATTGTCATTGTTTAGTTGTCTTTCTGAATAGTTTTAGTGCACCTTAACTCCACCATCCGGCATCCACTATATACTATCTAACTTAAAAATTATGGAACAAAAGAAAACAATTGCTCCCTCCGTCCCGGTCAATTGTTGTCTTATTCCTTTTTTTAGTGTCTCGTTCAATTGGTGTCTTTTCTATAATAAGAAGTTTTTCTATGAGTAATTTGACTCCTCAATAGGATTATTATCCACTTGTCATCCACTAAGTATAACCACAAATGGTTCCCTACTCTTTTCTTGGTCTTTATGCCAAAACAAAAGGATGACAATTGACCGGGACGGAAGGAGTAAATTGGAACAGGAGCCAAAACCCCTTGTTCCTCTAATATAGAGAGCTCTTCTTTGATTGAGGATAACATTTTAGTTTTTATGACCAAGGGAAAGCCCTTATAGAGAGGGCCCAAAAGAAAGAATTTTTATTTACGCGCTTGTTTATTGATTACTCATCCACAACTCATGCATTCCTCACAAAACTTAACCATTAAAAAAAACCAAATCATAGTACTTAGGCTAATTAGTGGTATAAAATACAATTACAAATTACAAAAACAATAAAATTTAGAAAATCCCAAAATAAACAGATATGTTTCAAACATATTAAGTTGTATATGTTGAAAAAATCACTCAGAAAGTGAAGTAATAATACCATGAATAGCAACGAGCAAATGTTGATGTTGGGTAGTATTCCATGCCTCCTACAGGCATCCACGTACCTACAGTCACACCAAAGTACAGAGTAAAAAAATACGTAACACAATGACATTCAGAAGTATATAGATGATCAAAATCGCAATTGAAAGGTCTTACATCTAGGGTTTACTCTATCAACAACAATGAATCAGGAAAAGAATTGTCCAGAAAATTTACAAGATGATTACATTTCCACTACTTTTCGTATTGACAAAGGAATTGTACGATTGCTCCTATTCTAGATTAATCAGCAAAAGGGGTGATCGAAACTCAGATGATGCAAAATACATGAACAAATTAAATTGGCGAGACAAAGCAAGGCACAGATTGAGCAACATGTATAGCATAATATTGAGCACTTAATAATTAAAATTAGAGCGAATTACCAAATTTATGAGTTTAAATCGAGAACCACTCACCTCTCTTTCATTGTTACACAATCCATGTGGAGAAACAGATGGATGATGGTGACGACAACAATGGTTATGAAGATGATGGTGAGCTTCCTTTATATACTACTCCCTCCGTCCCGGTCATTTGTTTACCATTTTTATTTATGGGTGTCTCAGTGAGTTGTTTACCTTTCTATTTTAAGTAGCTTTTTAAGTACAACTTTACCAAATTGCCCTTGGAGAAAAGTTGGAACAAAATGGACCAAGTAGCCCATATACATTCACTACCTTAATTAGCCGATCAAAATCAGACTAAAAATCAATAATCAAGTGAAATAATCAGGTGGTCCCCCTTGAATGAAAATCAGACTAAAAATCAAGAGAGCAAATGGTCCCCAATTCCCATTCCCATTCCATATATCACTTGAATAAGTTAGGGGTATATTAGACTTTTCATCCCTTTTCTTGGTATTTGTGCCAAAATGAAAGGTAAACAAATCACTGGGACATAGGGAGTAACTAGTTAGGCTCTGTTCTTTTGAACTGAAATCGTCTGAATTGAACTGAAATGAACTTATTGGACCTGAACCGAATTGAACTGAACTTAATGGACCTGAACTGAACTTAACTGAACTGAACTGAACTTAATGGACCTGAACTGAACTTAACTGAACTGAACTGATCTGAACTGAACTGGACTAATAAAAAGATTATGACAATAATAATAGAAAAATAAATATTATAATAATATTATATCATTAGTAATAATATTATTATACTAATATAATATAATAAGTTATATAAAAATAAAATAGTACTATAATAATAATATAATAATAGTAAAATATTAATATTACTAATCAAATTATTAATAATAATATAATATAGTAATAAGTATATTAAAAATAATAATTAAAATAAATATGATAAGTATAATATAATAATATAATATTATAAATAATAATAATAATAATCAAATAATACTCCCTCCTATTCAGTATAAGGTTCCTCATTCAAGAATGGAACAAAAATTAAGGGTTGTTAATTAAATAAGGTAAAGTATTGTGGTGGGATGAGGTGATTGGAGAGGGAATGTATTGTGGAGGATGAGGTGATTAAAATAAGTACTGTTGTTGGGTAAGATGATTAAAATAAGATAAAGTATGAGTATTGTGGGGTATTGTTGTGCGGTGAGGTGATTAAAATAAGTATAAAAGTTTACTAAATAAGGAAAGGGGAAGGTATTGTGAATAGATGAAAAAGGAAAGAGAAAAGGTTATTATGAATAGGAGGGAGTAATATATTAAACATTAGTATAATACTATATTAATATAATATAATATTAATATAAATGATAACATTATTAGTAGTAATAGAATATAGTAATGAATATATTAACAAAAGTATGTAAAGAATTAATAAGATAAGTATAAAATAATAATATAAATGATATAAATACTAATAATAGTAAATAATAATAATAATAATAGTAATATTGTGAATATATTAATAAAATATTAAATATAACAAAATAATAATAAATATTAGTAATACTAATATTTCCATTAATTAATCGTAATAATATAATAATAAATAAATATATTAAATATAAATATAATAATAAAAATTATAATTATAATTATAATAATAAATAATAGTAATATAATAAATTTTAAAAAATATGTTAATATAAGACTAAAAAATTAATTAATATAATAATAACAATGACAATAGTAAGAATAATAATAATAATGTTGAAATAAAGTAAGCTGAACTGAACTGAACTGAACTGAACTGGTCTGAACTGAACTGAACTGAACTTAATAGAGTTGAACTGAACTTATTGGAACTGAACTGAACTGAACTTATAAGAGCTGAAATTAAGTCCAAAAGAACAGGGCCTTACTCCACCGCCCCCGGTGCTCCAATGGGTGCCAGTAGTAGTTTAAATAAACAGTTTAATTTCGTCATTAAGCTTTTGAAAGGGTATTTCACATGTACAAGTTTTACTTTATCGTGAACATTAGTTAACCCTTTTAGCGAACACGACCTGATATAATCTGATAATTTTGCGACCCGAAACTGACCCGATCCGACTCTAAGGCGACCCGTGATCCGACGCGACCAGATAGTTAGTGGCCCAAAACTGAACCAGACCCGATTAAATTGACGACCTGACAATTATTAAGCTTAACATTGATCAAAATAAAATTTATTTAGTATTTAGATTTGATAAGTTTGACTTAATAATGAAGTAAATAAACCAAATAATGATTAAAAACTAAATTCAATGGTCGAAACTTGAAGTATGTAACCCGACCCGATACATCATTTGACCCGAGATAACAAAGGGTGTCTCAAATCTATTTTAGATGATAGAGTGCTAAGTAAAAATAGTGTCTACATTGGCCTACCTATGCTTGTCAAGTTTCCAAAGAGGAATGCGAAACATCGTCGACGTTTTTAAAAAAAAAGACCACACTACCCTTTTCCTCTACTTTCTCTTTCTATCATTTATTCTTCTTCTTTTTCTCTCAAATTTTACACAATCAGCCAAAAACATAAAAAAAACTTCAACAAAAATTAGAAAGACGGTTTCAAGTAAAAATTAAACGGTAATCAATGACGACCAACGATTCATCGGTACGTTATACAAACTCTTTAACGTTAATTTTTTTTCTTCCTTAAGTTTTCTACAAATTATATGTTGATTAAAACAAGTATGCCTTACTTTGTTTCTCTTCCGTTACGATCTTATGTCATTTTATGATTCTTGAATAATGATTTTAAGACGATTTATATGTTGAATGTCGATTTTATGATTATTAAACATTGATTTTAGGATAAGTTGGGGTAGAAACATCCAAACTAGACGTTGAAATAGGGTGTCAACGTCAAGTTTAGACGTTGAATACTATATGTAACGTCCAAACAGAAAGTACAGGACGTTGAGACCCAATATCAACGTCCAGCTTGGACGTTGCCTATAGTGCCCAACGTCCAAACTGGAAATCCAGTTTAGGCATTGACTACTATAGGCAACGTCCAAACTAGACATTGACATAGGGTGTCAACGTCCAGTTTGGACGTTGCCTATAGTAGTCAACGCCTAAACTGGACGTTGACCCTGCATGTCAACATTTTGTTTGAACGGTTTCTTAGTATTTTCGTGTTTTCGTGTAATTTCTCGTGTTTTCGCATGTTTTATGTAAGTTTAAATGTATTTTCCGCTTATTTTGCACGTGATATTAATTAAAAATTAATGTAAACAGGGTTCATTTGAGAAATTTGACGATGACGGGTCGATTTGAACCCTTTATTTGTGACGAATCTAAGCTTTGATACTCGTGATAAAGCGTTCGATTGCGCCCAAAAGATAGCGTTTGAGAAAGGGTTTGCATTGGTGAAGCAACTAATGGAGCAAAAAACTGTAGCCAATCCGACTTGTTGTCTTCATACTTGCGTTGTTCAAGGTACGGGAGGCCTCGGAGAGAGTATGATCCGAATAATCCTAGGAAAAAAATCTGGTTCAACTAAATGTGAATACAAATTTCGTATTCGAGCCGTGCAAAACAAGTTTCGGGGTTTCGATGGTAAAGACTTGATACTTTGGAACATTTTGACCGCGGATGGTTATGGGAAGCACAACCACAAATTGGCAAAGTACAAGGATGGGCATAGGCATTTTGCGGGTTTAAATGAAGAGGAGAAGGAGTATGTGAAACAAAAAGTCTGGGCCTCGATTCCCCCGAGAGATATTAAAAAAGTCTTCATCAAAGAACCCCGGAAAAACCTCAACCGTCAAGCACCCAAATATATAGCGAGACAGCCAAGCTTAGGCGTGAAATGAGAGGGAAACGAAACTCCGCTCAACAAATGTTGTCTCTAGGTGTAGAAGCAAAGTATGTGCAATGGCATGAGAAGAATCCCAAGACATGTGAGCTTACTCATGTTTTCATGTCTCATCCGGAAGCCGTGAAGTTGTTCCGTACCTATCCACATGTTGTGCTTATTGATTCGACGTACAAGACCAATGTGTACAAGATGACACTCGTTGAGCTTGTTGGTGTCACACTATGTGGATCTTTGTTCTTAATTGCTTGTGTGTTGATTCCTTCTGAGTCGAAAGATGGGTACAAATGGTTATTGAAGAAGTTGGGTATGCTTCTCGAGTTTACCGAAGCATCTATTTCGGCCTTTGTCACTGATTAGGAGTTGGGTTTGATCACCGCTCTACGGTCCGTCTATCCTCGTACACCTCACTTGGTGTGTCGTTGGCACTTGAACCGTGTTGTTGAGAGGAAAGCACAATCGTGGTCAAAGAATGAGTGGCGCACAAAACATAGCATGTGCAATGAGGAGCACGGTTGGAATGTAGCGATAAATGCTACTACCAAGAAAGAGTTTCAGTTGCGTTGGGCTGCCTTTTGTACTAATTGGAAGGTAGTGGTGACTTATGCGGCGAAAACATGGGGCACGTACTCAACATGGTTCGTATTATGCTACACGAACCTGTATTTCCATCTTGGAAACACGACTACTTCCCGGGTAGTGGGCCCATAACCCACAGGTCCCAGGATCGAAACCTGGCTCTGATACCAACTGTGACACCCTCAAATTTGCGGAAAGAAAAAAAATATTTAAATACATAAATGTAAGATGAAAATACATACGAAGGTGTCATAAATAAAAGAGGTCATTACAAAACGGAAATAATATTCTACAAAAGAAATATACAAGACGGGAGACATATCTCCCGTATAAATACGGAAATAAAAGTGTATACAATAATATACAAACTATGAACCGAATATAGGTCCAAGTTAAATACTTCGCTCGCTAGCTCGTCCATGTACCCCAAATATGCAACACCACCTGTTCGACCGCATTAAATATAAACACGGAAGCCACAGTCAGTGGGGAGTAACTCCGAGTTCTTCCAGCCACGAAATGTCGAGTTTAATTAAACATGAATAACATAAAAGCAATGTATATGGGAAATACAAAACTTTAACATATAAGATATGCTTTTCATGTTATGAAACAAATAACTAACATATAACCTATCATATGAAAGCTATCATTTGAATCCGATAATAAAATATAACTCGAGGTAGGGAAGCTGGTATGCTGGCTCAGCGGTTACCACGTAACATGGCCCTGATACACTCAAACCCTAATCAACCCGTAATCATGTGAATCAGTTAACAACCGTTAATCCAAACTCTATCAATCCTAGCCGGCTTGCATCTCACCTTCTAGAACTCATAGAATCATACATACATGAAAGACCAATACTTCTACAAACAGGCATAAGTTCCTAGTACAGTTAATAGAAGACTTCTGTAACTCGATGCTATACCACAAGGTAGGAAAACATCCTAGTCCTAGACTGATCAGACCTAGCGACACCAGCTATTCCATTCCCCGTCCCATGACATAACCGTCTATGAGAAACTCTACTAGGCGACCCCCTAAGCAGAGATGGCTAGTACTTAAGCTGGCTCCCTTCCCAAAGCGGAACTCTTAGGATGCCATCCCCCGACTTGGATATAAACCCACCAAGCCGGGACACAAAAGCTATTAACCATGAACTATATACTCGTTAAAGACAGTACGGACCTATCAATGTCGTGGTCCAAGCTCCTCATTTAGAATTAGCATGGTCAAGACGCCATATACTCATAATTCTCTATGGGTACTTAGTCAACACGACACCAACCATATAATAAAACAGTCACGGGAAAAACATCCTATCATGTGACTAATTGCATATCAGTAATAATCAAATATCATATCGCCTCATATCTACTAAGGCTAATTCATAATTAAATACAACCTCACTTGAAGACAAATCCCCGACCCGAGTCCCGCGACGGGTCATCAGTCAAATCGGGGCTGACTAGATCTTAGTTTGACCAAACCCGTTGGATCAAACCGGCTAGAAACAGAGTCTTTTCCACATAGTCATAAAATCAACATATTCATTTCATGTTATTTTATTAAGACTTCTAACATGTGAATTATTCTATCATACCAAAAACCCGTTTGACTAAAAGGATATTAAATTAAACTACGATCTCGTCTTATAATTTCTAACATGTGAGAAATAATAATTTAATAAAAAAAAACCTTTTTAATTAAATATTTTACTTATTAATATTTCTCGCTTGCTAATTATTACAAAACGCGATAAAAATGACGATAACTCAAAAACCGTCACAAGTCCCCAAAGTGGGACCCACGGGCTGAGTTGGGCCGGACCCCACATGGGCCTGGGTGGGCCCCACGGCCTGTTTTGACAACAATGGGCTGTTTTGCTTTAATTTTCTAAACCCGATTTCTAATATTTTCCCGCATGCTTAACATAATTAAAACCCGTCAAAACAACAATTAAACAATCAAACATCGACACAACCCAAAGACCAAAACCCGGACCCACCATGGACCAACCCAGACCGGGTCTGAACCGGCCTGGACCTGTCTGGTTTGGTCCG